>QLTV01004085.1:2464349-2478864 GCA_003457575.1 Thermophis baileyi
CCTCCTTTCCTGCTTTTGGGTACTTTAATGAATAGGTTAACCCCCTCTTCTTTGTAGCAGTCCCTTAGATACAGGTAGTCCTCAACTTACAACCACAATAGAGCCCAAAATTTCTGTTGCTAAGTGAGACATTTGTTAAGTGAATTTTGTCCCATTTTACGACCTTTCTTGCCACAGTTTTTAAGTGAATCACTGCGGTTGTTAAGTCTATAACACAGTTGTTAGGTGAATCTGATTTTCCCATTGACTTTGCTGGTCAGAAAGTTGCAAAAGGGGATCCCATGTCCCTAGAACACTGCAACCGTCATAAACATGAGCCAGCTGCCAAGCATCCGAATTTTGATCATGTGACCATGGGGATGCTGCAACGGTCTTAAGAGTGAAAAACTGTCACAAGTCACTTTTTTCAGTGCCGTCATAACTTTGAACGGTCACTGAATGAATTGTTGTAAGTCGAGGACTACCTGTATTGGAACACTGCTATCATATTGGTCATCGCTGCCGTAACCGAATCCCTTTGCCTTGCTGCTGGTCATCCTCTTCTGCTCTTTTCTTCCATCTTTCCCAGCATTTGGGCCTTCTCCAGAGAACTGGACCATAATGTGTCTGAAATAAGACAGTTTGAATCTGGTCATTTATGCCTCAAGTGGGAACTATTGGTAGAGTAATATGAAAATACAGAGCTATTTGTGAAGCACACATTTCAATGACCGGTATTTTTATCTTTGACTTTCTTGTCTACTTCTTATATAAGAAGTATTGATAATTGAGCAGCATGTATTCCAGAGGTGGGTTTCAGCAGGTTCCGACCAGTTCTGGAGAACCGGTAGCGGAAATTTTGAGTAGTTCGGAGAACCGGTAAATACCACCTCTGACTGACCCTGCCCCCATCTATTCTCTGCCTCCCGAATCTCAGCTGATCGGGAGGAAATGGGATTTTGCAGTAACCTTCCCCTGGAGTGGGGAGGGTATGGAGATTTTACAGTATCCTTCCCCTGCCATGCCCACCGCCATGCCCACCAAGCCACACCACGCCCACCAAGCCACGCCCACAGAACCGGTAGTAAAAAAATTTGAATCCCACCACTGATGTATTCCTCTTTTTCTTTTTTTGCAGACTACTGAAAGAATTAGGAAACAAACAAATTGTTCAGATTGCATGTGGTGACCATCATTCCCTGGCTCTTTCAAAAGGTATTGGCTGCTTGTGCGCTTCTTTTAACAACTCTCTTACTTGCCTTCTACTTCGGTTGGGATGTCTCAGCTGATAGGCACAGCCTATCTTACAAGCAATTGTTATAGGGATAAAATCAAGGAAAAAGATTCCATGTGTACAATTTTGAACTCTCAAGGCAAAATGGGATAGAAATATATCTATATAAATAAAAATGTAAATGTTCGTTTGTTCAAAATCTTAAATCTCCAAACGTTCTTCACCGATTGCTTTGAAATTTTGACACAACGTTGTATTCGAATACGCGCGTGTTTTTATATGCCTATATTATATAGATGTCACACCTGTGACAGGTAACATGTTTTTTGTGAAAAACAGCACCATCTGTTGGACGTAAAAGCAACACACACTATACTAAATATGTTACGATTCCATTTCAATGTTTCTGATTTACGATCCATTTACAGTTTCCAAATTTCCAATATAAATCGCCCATGGCTGAAGATATTTTCCGTTGAATACACAAGGAAAATTCAAATATGAACATGCATTTCACAGCAGAATTCTACAACGAAGCATTGATAATGATTTCTGCTTAGAAATCGCGAACAAAGTTCTCAATCAATTGGGAATGTCATCACCAAATCGATCTGCTGCTGCTTCGTTCGATGTAGAAGTGTGTCTTGAACAAAATTACAACACGGGTGATCTTTTGTCATATGTCCAATCAAATATTCCTGAGCTAATGCTTGAGCAAAAAGGCATTTACGATCAAACAAAATTACAACACGGGTGATCTTTTGTCATATGTGCAATCAAATATTCCTAAGCTAACGCTTGAGCAAAAAGGCATTTACGATCAAATAATGCAAACTGTCAATAACCAGACTGAGCCACAGCAACACGTGGCCGGGTACAGCTAGTAGATAAATATAGAAGGTTCCGTATTAACGGCTTCCTTTTGTGTGTTGTACTCAGGAGGAGAACTCTTTGCCTGGGGTGAGAATGGACATGGCCAGCTTGGAATGGGAAAGGTGATGGGACACATTAAGGAACCACAGCTGGTACAAGCGTTGGAAGGCATTCCTTTGATTAACATTGCAGCTGGATCTGCTCACAGCATGATCGTCTCTATGTTTGGGACTGTTTACTCTTGGGGAAAGAATATGAATGGACAACTTGGCCTTGGAGACACAGAAGGTGAGGAGAAATTCTGGAAATGGGGTGGATACGTTCATTTATAATAATAGGAAATGGATCACCTAAACTCATTGGTCTCTGAGCTTGCAGACATTTCTTCACCAAACTAGGTAATATCATCAGTGCACTGATGATGTTACCTAGTTTGGTAATGCAACATCTGCAAGAAAACAACCAAGCTCATCAGAGAGCATCAAGGTCCGTGCATCTTCTAGGAGAAGATGGCCCTGAGGGTAATTTAGATCAACACATCTGGAAAGCTCTGATTTGGTTTTCAAATAAAACTTACAGGTAGTCCTTGCTTAATGATCATTCATTTAGTGACCGAAGTTACAATGGCACTAAAAAAAAAAATCACTTGCCCTCACATGATTGCCACAGTGTCCCCATAGTTACATGATTGTGATTTGGGCACTTTGCAAGGCATTGTGCAATTACAATGATTGCAGCTTCCTGTGGTCATGTGATCGCCATTTGCAACCCGTCCAGCCAACTTCCAATAAGCAAATTCAGTGGTGAAGCCAGCAAGGAAAGTTGCAAGTTGCACTTATGTGATGTCCCAGTTAATGACCATGGTAATTTGTTTAATGACAGTGGGGAAAATAGTTGTAAAATCAGATGCAGTCCCATGATGTCTCACTTAAAAAAAAACATTGTCACTGTCTGGAAGTGGTTATGTTTAATTTTCCTTTTTACCTTTCAGACCGATACATTCCTGCAAATGTGAAGGCACTGGAGCATAAGAAGACAGTTTTTATCTCATGTGGTGGCGAGCACACTGCAGTTCTCTCAAAGGTTTATATTGACTGATTTCTTAAAACTTTTCATCTGATCTGTATATCTTGTACAATATCTTCCTCTCAGATTCACCTCTAGGAGTTTGTCTCAGAACTAGTGAGACAGGTGCCAGCCCTCATGATGTTTCTGTAGGCTAGAAAGAGTCTCAGAAACCTCTTGAGATGAACACTGGCTCACACAATGTTCTGAGGCTCTTTCTACCTTTGGAAATATTACATTGACTTTCTACAGTAATTGTGCCTCACATTGGCTGGGTTTGCTTATCAGCAACTGTACAGAAAGGGAAGGTGAATGGACCAGCAAGGGGTGGGCAGAAGGCCCAAGCCTTCTAGGAGTAGTGGGACAGGGTGATGCTTTCCAGGAATGGTGGCACAGAGGGAAAGTCCGTGCATTGGTGGGCCCTCACAACAGAGGTCTCTTGTACTGCAGTGGCTGCCATGGTCACAAGGGCAGGGTACACTGCTCTGAACGAATGGTCCTAAGTCGAAGTTTACCTGTACTATACAGGTAGTCCTCGACTTACAGCAGTTCATTTAGTGACCGTTCAAAGTTACAACGGCACTGAAAAAAGGGACTTACGACCGTTTTTCACACTTAATGACCATTGCAGCATCGCTATGGTCACATGATCGAAATTCAGATACTTGGTAACTGATTCATATTTATGACTGTCGTTATGTTCTAAGGTCATGTGATCCCCTTTTACGACCTTCTGACGAGCAAAGTCAATGGGGAAGCCAGATCCACTTGACAACCGGGTTACTCTCTTTATCGACTGCAGGGATTCACTTAACAACTGTGGGAAGAAAAGTTGTAAAATGGGGCAAAACACAACAACTGTCTCACGGAGCAATGGGAATTTTTGACCTTTCTTTCCACAGTTGTTAAGGGAATGATTGCAGTTGTTAAATTAGTAACACGGTTGTTCAGAGAATCTGGCTTCCCCTTTGATTTTGCTGGTCAGAAGGTTGCAAAAGGTGATCACATGACCCCGGGACACTGCAACCATCCTAAAGACGAGCCAGTGGCCAAGCGTCTGAATTTTGATCACTTGTTGATGCCTGTGTGGTGCAGAATATAGACTATATACTTTCTACTATGTACCACCATTCCTCCTTCCCTTCACAATGTGTGCAATTTTTAATATTCCTGTTGTGGCCCGCCGGCGACCCGTGCAGCTGGTTGCGGACTCTTGACAGCGAAGAGGCTGTGGTGGTGATGCGCCGGCAGCCTCTGCAGCTGGTACCCGAGTCGGACAGTGAGGAGGTTGGTGTGGACTCGGTGCCAGAGGCAGAGATGCAGCCAGGGCCTTCAGAACCTCCAGAGGCTCCCATCACTGATGAAGAAGAAGAGGAGGAGCCTATTCTCAATGCTCGGGCACGCAGATTTGCCAAGAGGCAAGAGTGGCTACTCAGGAGGAGGTCTCCTCGAGAGTAGGGCTTTGGGCTACTTGGCCACGCCCTTAGCCTATTTAAGTCATGACCACACGCAATCACATTGCAGGAAACAACGTTCGTGATTCATCATTGTGTTTTGCATCCAG
The DNA here is from genome assembly GCA_003457575.1 of Thermophis baileyi. Taxonomy (NCBI): domain Eukaryota; kingdom Metazoa; phylum Chordata; class Lepidosauria; order Squamata; family Dipsadidae; genus Thermophis; species Thermophis baileyi. Next base: position 2,469,065 of record QLTV01004085.1, read on the forward strand.
TCAAGTCTGTTCGGCCTTGTTCTAGCTCGTGATTTTTCCTGCACATTTATTTCTGGGAGTTTTGCCAACTAAGCACTATGCTTATCTGCAATCTTGTTTCTTCAATTGAGACAATTAACTCTTGAACTCTTGGTGGCTGTTAATGAAGTTCAATTAACAGTCAGTGTTCGGAAAAAGACTGTTTTAAATGTATGTTTATTGAAAACAGCTACTAAGAAGTTAATTAGTAGATCTTCAATAGTAAAACAACAGTGTGTTTGAAGTTTGTGTGTGTTGCATTCTTGGTGGTTGGTAGCTGGGGCAGAACAATTCCCAGCCAAGTGACAAAGGCTTTGTGTTGAAATATGCCATGTTTTTTCTTCTTTCCCATTAAGGATGGATTAGTCTGCACCTTTGGATCTGGCTGCTACGGTCAGCTTGGCCACAATTCCACCTGCAACGAGCTGTTTCCACGTCTTGTGGCAGAGCTGTTTGGTGCACAAGTGAACCAGGTAGCGTGTGGAAGGTAAGAAATCCCTTTTCCTTCCAAATACTTGATGGTGTCTAGAGGACAACTAATATCAAGTGAAATCAGGAAAAGGTTCCTGGCCTCCAAAGTTGCACATCAGTGGAACAGAGGCAACAACAAGCACGAGGAGCACATACATCAATATGTGCTGTTGAGCTGCCCTTGAAGACCAACTGGAAGCTTCCACTGCTCCAGATTACAAAAGCAGCAAGTCTGTCTGATACCTCTGCTTCATGAACTTCATGTACTGGTGCCAGTATTGTTCTAGGTTTGAATCAAGGTGCTGCTTATTACCTATAAAACCTACATAGCACAGGCCCCTAGGTTAATTGAGGGCCCACCTATCTTCCACGCTTTCTTCCCACCCAGTATGAGCCAACAGAGTCCGTGTGCTCCAGGTCCTTCCAGTGAAACAGTGTCATGTATGATGATCAAAGACATTTCTCTGGAATAAGATTCCTTCTGAAATCCATGTGGCTCCTATCCTGAAGAAGGCATTGAAGACCTGGTCGTTTTCTCAGGCCTTGGGGTAGGGTAGATGAAACTCTCTGTAGGATGGGTTTTTATGAACTGTATTGAGTGGTTGGGTCTTATCTTGTCTATATATTTTGAATACTGTTTTTATTTTGCTTGTTATATTATGAACTGCCTGGAATCCAATGGGTAAACCAGCTGCAAATAAAGCTGGCTTAAAAATAAATCTTTTTTTGAAGATTTAGACCCCTTCCTCCATTTGGCCAGGATGATGGTCAATGGCCTGGCCTGGCCTGACAGTACTTAGATTTCATAAAATATCAGAGTTGGAAGGCTTAGGGGGTCTTCTAATCCAACACTCCTGCTCAAGCAGGAGACCCTATATCCGTGATGGCGAATCTATGGCACGTGTGACACAGGTGGCACACAGAGCCCTCTCTGAGGGCACACGAGCCATCGCCCCAGCTCAGCTCCACCGTGCATGCGCACGTGCCTCCTGCCGGCCAGCTGATTTTTGGGTCTCTGCCGTGCATGCATGGGCCGCATGCAGGAGGTGCGTGCGCATGCACGGGGGGTGGGGAGAAGTGTAGGTGGTGCACGCATGTGCGGGGAGGCGCCAGGGGGCACGTGCGTATTGCATTATGGGTTATAAGTGCAGGGAGGTCTACTAGGCCCAAAACGGGGCACGGGGGGTGCGGCGCGGCCCCCCCCAGCCCGTTTTTGCTCCCATGAGGCTGCAGGGAGGCCTACTAGGTCCAAAATGGGGCGTGGCGCGGAGGTCGCGCGGGGGGGGTCATGTGCACATGCGGGGAGAGCGCAGGGGGTGGGGAGTGTGGGGTGGGTGCACGCATTGCATTATGGGTGCGGGGGTGCGCGCTGTCGGCACGCGACAACAAAAAGGTTAGCCATCATTGCCCTATACAAACATTTCAGACAGGTGGCTGTGATCAAAATTCGGATACTTGGCAGCTGGCTCATGTTTATGATGGTTGCAATGTTCTAGGGACATGGAATCACCTTTTGTGACCTTCTGGCAAGCAAAATCAATGGGGAAACCAGATTCACTTAATAACTGGGCTACTTAACAACTGAGGCAAGAAAGCCCGTAAAATGGGGCAAAGGTCACTTAACAGAAATGTTGGGCTCAATTGTCGTAAGTCGAGGACTATCTGTATTGCTTCAGAATCTTAAAGAAACAACAGAACAGGAACATGAAGAGCCGAGGTGGCACAGTGGTTAGAGTGCAGCACTGCAGGCTACTTCAGCTGACTGCTAGCTGCAGTTCGGCGGTTCAAATCTCACCGGCTCAAGGTTGACTCAGCCTTCCATCCTTCCGAGGTCGGTCAAATGAGGACCCAGATTGTTGGGGGCAATATGCTAACTCTGTAAACCGCTTAGAGAGGGCTGTAAAGCACTATGAAGCGGTATATAAGTCTAACTGCTATAACATGTTGTGAACAGTCATAATGTCTTCTCAGTTTATAAAGGCCTAATGAGGTCAATAAAACGTCTACCTATGAATTATCTATGATTCTGCAAACAGATGGCACACTTTGGTTTATGTCCCGGCACTTGGGGAAGTATATTCATTTGGCTATGGAGCAGAAGGGCAACTTGGAAGAACAAGTGACCATCTGGTTCCTCTTCCTCTCAATCTGGCTATTCATAATAAACACATGAAGTACAGTAAGTCACACCATTTTTCAAGTTGAACGTTATATGCAAAGTACGAGCTAAATCCTAAGGCCGAAAATGATTTTCAGATTACAATAAAAAAAACGGATGCATACAGAGAGATGTGGCTAGTAGGGAAAAATGTGACCAAGACACAAATAAAAGGCCATGTCAGAGAACAAGATTGAGATGGGATATTGGCTTGTGATTATAATTGTGTTGCCTTAATAGACAATCCAGCTTTGGCAGTATATGTGTTCTCAAATAAGTATCAGATTCTAATTCAGTGTGCTGAGATGGTTCTTGACATGCAGTGATTGATTCTGATGAGATAGTGAGAAGTTTCTTTTTGTTAAGTAGCTTGCACTCTAAGTGGCATTAGTCAAAGTTCTACTAATCCAGGGGTGTCAAACTTGCAGCGTCACATGATGTATCGGGACTTTCTCCCCCCCTTTGCTAAACCAGGGGTGGGCGTGGCCGGCGCATGACGCATCCGGCCTGTGGACCGTGAGTTTGACACCCCTCTACTAATCAGATTTTAGATAGAAATCTTTCTTAATCTTAAGGGAAGAATCACTCTTTTTTCTGTCTCTTACTAAAGGAAGTACCTTGGACACGGTAGTTAAAATCATTGCCGGAAACAACCAAAGTATTGTGCTTCGCCTGAAAGAAAAGGTAACCAAATGGGGAACTTGCCAACAAACATATAATTTGTAATACAAAATGCCAACATTTACTTGAAATTTTTTTTTTAATTCCTTCCAGAATTGGCCTTGTCATGAGTCAAACAGGGCTTGCCTAAAGCTTTGAAAAAAATGCCCTATTTCACTCACATGATAAGCCTAAATGCTGAATCATTTCATGATATGGGTTATTGTTCCAAAATGTCTTATTAGTTATTCAGTGTCTATCTAGACCAGGGGTGTCAAACTGGTGGCCTATGGGCGGGATGCATCATGCCCAGGCCACGCCCACCCCAGCTCCGCGAAGGGGGGAAACGTCATGAAACGTCACATAATGGCAATGTGACACGGCGAGTTTGACACCCGTGATCTAGACAGTTAGTAAATTCTTGTCACAATCACATTTTATCCTTTATCAGTAGAAAGATAACAATACTGTTGAGTCAAGTTTTATGTGTTAGGACAGTGGTTCTCAACCTTTCTAATGCCGCGACCCACCGTGACCCCCCGCCACCGCAACCCCCCTGCCCCCTCCCCACACGGGATGAGGTGACAAAGGGGGCGTGGCACCGAACTGCTAAAATGAAACTAACTTTTCTCTCCTTCCTTGGGTGAAATGCTCCCGGTTCAGCCGTGCCTGTGGGTCGCCGGACAGCCGGTAGCTACAGAAGCGGGAGACTTCGCCCACCCGCCCGGATGCCGCCATTTGGGTCCTTTTACCCTCTGCGCATGCGCAAAGCGTTCTGCGCATGCGCAGAGGGTAAAAGAACCCAAATGGCGGCGTCCGGGCGGGTGGCTGAAGTCTCCCGCTTCTGTCGCTACCGGCTATCCGGCGACCCGCAGGCACGGCCGAACCGGGAGCATTTCACCCCTGCAGTGACGGTGGCACCAAGATGGCAGGCTAACGCGCGCGGCAACCCCTGTGAAATGGTCGTTCGACCCCCAAAGGGGTCACGACCCACAGGTTGAGAACCGCTGTGTTAGGAGCAGGTGAATACAATTAGGCTGTTTAGGTTCAGGGTAAATATATAGACACAATTCAACATGGTTTTCTTCCTTAATACTTTTTCAAATTCACAGTCTAGTTTGGACTTCAGTTTGCAGAATTCCCCAGCCACCCATGCTGAGGAATTCTGGGAGCTGAAGTCCACATTTCTTAAAGTAGCTGAGGTTGAGAAACACTGGTCTAGTCCATGGTACTTGGTATTTTTTAGTCATCTCCCATCCAGGTATTAACCAACTTAACTTTCAAACCCAAGCAAGGCCAGGTAAAGGCTGTCATCTGCTGATCACTCTTCCCAATTATCTCTATTTTTAAAAAGTAACATGATATTTAGGGCTTCATATACAAATTGGGATTCTAATAAAAGGCTGGGTTTATGCTTCTGAATTGAAGTGGAGCAGAAGATAAGATAAAGCTTGTCACAACTTGATACATGCTAGGACAGGGCTGTCAAACTCCACGGGCCAGATGCATCATGTGCTGGCCATGCCCATGCCTGATTTAGCAAAAGGGGGGGGAGTCCCAATATGTCACGTGACACCGCCGTGACGATGTGAGTTTGACACCCTTGTGCTAGGAGAAGCAAGTTGTTATTGTTAATATAATGAGGCAGCTTCTAGTATCTAAGAGAAGTCCATGATCCAAATTATACATGGAAATGCCAGATTAATGGATGCACAATCTGAATATTTTTCCAGCCCTGATATATTTTATACCCAGATTTGAGGAAATATTTTCTATCCTTAGCAATAGTACAATCTGAGAGAAGGTAACTTTCATTCTGCTATTCAATAATTTTATAATGCTGTTCTCTGCATTAGAGAAAGTACCTTTATGTACAGCTTCTCCTGATCTGTGATTTAAACATGAAGCCATATACATTGTACAAGATATGTGAAAATACATTTTTACCTTTTTTTTTTTTGCAGAATGCATACACTAATGTAACGCAAACACTGGCCACAGTGGAGGAGGAAAAGGTTGCTAAATGGTTGTCCAATTCAGATCCCAGCTGCTGGAATAATATAAAATGGTAAATACCACATGGATAATCTGATTTCTGCAGTTCTTGCAAACAAATAGACAGTCCTCACTTATCAACAGTAATTGAGATTGACAACTCCATTGCTAAGTGATGTCATAAATTGTGACATCATGTGACCTCATTGACTTATGACAGCAGTTCCAGCAAATCCCAGTTCCCATCGTTAGTTAAATCCCATGTGGATACAGCTTCTTGCAATCACGTTTTCATCATTTGTGACCTCCTGCTGGCTTCCCCATTGATTTGCTTGTCTGAAGTCAGCAATGAAGGCCACAAATGGACACTGCAATAGCCATAGCTTTAAGGACTGGCTGTAAGTCCCCCTTGTTCGGCACCATCGTACCTTCAAACTGTTGCTGAATGAGTGGACATTAAATGAGGACGACCTCTCTCTGTTGTAAGTTAGCATTTGTGAAATAGTCTCATAAATCCAGAGTCAAATGCAACTGGGCAATATCTGGTCAATGGAAAATAGACTGGTGTGTTTCCCTATTTAATGGTATTAGTCTCCCTTTAGGGATTCTTTAGGGATTCTTTGGTTTAAACTAGGGTCATTGGTCCTTAATTCTAGCCCCAAAGCCACCAATATATTTTATATAAGAATATGTACATAAGTACCGGTACATGCATACATTCCACTATTTCTTTTTGAAATAAGCATTTCAAAGAGCACATAAATGTATGTGAAGATTAAATCAATCAACTTCCTAATAGATATGTCAAACAGAAACAACAATAATTGTCCCCACCTCCTTATAACTATTGGGCCATGTAGATTGCAATCTAAAACTACAACCTTTCAAGAGCATTAAATATTTCTCTTTCCATTTTTAATTTCTTAAAAGTAAAGTCTTCTTTACTGTCTTTGAGCCAAAAGGCAATTATCTGCACCTAACTATGGTGTTCACAATATATCTAGAAGATGCTAAACTGGAGGAGACTGTTATAGACATTTTTTGACATTACTTCACCAGCAAAATGGTAACTTCTGCCTACTGGATTCCTGGATCTATCAACTCCAGCGAGTAACTTTATGGCTTTTGATGGAAGAGCAGGCCTTTTATGTTTGTCCTATAATAGAGAATGTGATAGAAGTGGTCTTGCTGTTGTCCTTTCTCTCTTGCCCTTTTATTACAAAGATTTCACTACTATATGACTTTCTGCAAGGGAGAAAAGGTGCCACAAAGTTCATTTTCAAAAGGAAGTTGGAAGTAGCTAGGTAGCTTCATAACTAAAGATTCTTGTTCATTTCGTCTTAGTTGTGAATCCAGCTCAGTTCTGAAATCAACCTAATAAAAAACACTGCTTGTGTTTCTTTTCCATAAACAGGAATATTAACTTGATCTTCTCATCAGCAGCTTGTATCAATGGCAGCTTTCTACCACAGAGGTAACTTGCATCTATCAAAGAACTGATATACCATTATAAATTAAGGAAGACATGTTTAACGTAGAGCAAAACTAAGAAGGAGGTGTATTTAGCAGAGGTGGCACAATGGTTAGAATGCAGTATTGCAGGTTAATTCTGCTGACTGCCAGCAGTTCGATTCTGACTGGCTTGAGGTTGACTCAGCCTTCCATCCTTCCGAGGTCGGTAAAATGAGGAGCCAGATTGTTGGGGGCAATAGGCTGACTCTGTAAACCGCTTAGAGAGGGCTGTAAAGTACAGTGAAGCGGCATATAAGTCTAAGTGCTACTGCTATTGCTATCCGTCTTGAGGACCATGCTAATTATTATAAAAGGGGTCTGGTTGCTACAACCTTTGATCAACAGAGTAACCTTCATACCCAATCTAATCCAAATCTTTCATAATGTGTAAATTTCCATGAAGTAGAGAAGAGACTATGATGGTGATTGATCCTTATGTTTCCTGCAGAGAGGAAAAATTCAGAACATTTGAAGAGACTGTTGGTGTTGATATGTCAGCTGTTCTTCTTTTCTTTAAGAAGATTGCCACTAAGCCTAAAGTCTTCACAAAGGTATAACGTACCCTTAAGATTTCACATATAGAATATAATAGAATATTTCCTGGTGTTTGTCTTTGGGGAGTCAATCCCAAGTAAATAATTCTGAGTGGGCCGAGAAGCTTATAAGAAAGCTTTTTATACCAAGATAGATCTGTAATTTATGGATGCTGCAGAATGCAGAGTCTATTCAAGACCAGCAATTCTTTTACCTAGAGCAGGGGTGTCAAACTCAATTTCATTGAGGGCCGCATCAGGGTTGTGTTTGACCTCAGGGGGCTGGAGTGGGCGTGACCGGGGTGGGCGTGACCAGCTCGATGTCACTTGTATCGGGGACGCCTGTGGTGGCCCAAGCACTCTGCCAGCGAAAACGGGCTCCCGAGCTCCGTTTTCAGCTGGGACGGCCTCCTGCAACCCTCTGCCAGTGAAAAGGAGCTCATGAGGGCTGCCTGCGGCCCTCCTGAGCTCCATTTTCTCTGGCAGAGCACTGTGGGCTGGTCCTTTGCTGTTTCCAGGGTGGCCCTGCGAGCCAGATCTAAGCACCCCGCGGGCTGGATCCAGCCCCCGGGCCTTGAGTTTGACACCCCTGACCTAGAGGATCAATTAATAATTGCTGGAGAAAACATTTCATGTATTTGTTTGTTTAATAAAGTCTTCTTCCTCCTGAACTTGGTTGCCTTAAAACAGGTATATTTTATTTGGAACACCATAAAGTAATCCCAATTCAGAGGATTAATTTCCAGTAAACTGCTTCACCTTCTTTGGAACAGTTGGAATAAATACGTTCCAAAGAAGGAATGTAAACGTCAAGTCTGCATATCCCTGCAAGCCTATAGGCCTAATTTATTTTGCAATAACTTCTTTAAAAAAAATCTGCATCAGTTTCATAGACAAAACAAATGGTGAACATTTTTAGCAGCTAAGTGTGGCTGCTGAGAATGTTTAGGAAACAATTAATAGACTACACCAGCACCATGGTGTCTATCCACAGCAAACTAAAGTGTCACCAGAAACAAATGCATAATGCAAATGCCACCGTTATACACTTGCATCCCAATGTCTGATGAGGGTAGCTAAGTCGTGGCATTTGCGTGGTGACAGCATCAATCTCATTTTGTCTTTTGCCCCCATGAATGCCCAGGCAGCGGGGCAATATAATGAAAATATAGACTATATAATGCAAGGCATGGTTAGTCTCTTTGATTATCTGGTTCTGGTCAAACTGGTTCTCGGGAGGAAAACAAATCAAATGCAAGAACAAGCATTCGAACTCTTAATGATTCTGAAGATTTCCACTGCACAGAGTGGGAGCTTCCAATCCCAGCACACCTGGAAACCACAGGTTGGAGAAGAGATTATGTTCTAGATCAGGGGTGTCAAACTCGATTTCATTGAGGGCCACATCAGGATTGTGTTTGACCTTGGGGGGCCGGGGTGGGTGTGGCCAGGGTGGGCGTGGCCAGCTTGACATCACTCGTCAGGGGCACCTGTGGTGGCCCGAGTGCTCTGCCAGCGAAAACGGGCTCCCGGGCTCCGTTTTCAGCTGGGACGGCCTCCTGCAACCTTCTGCCAGTGAAAATGGAGCTCGGGAGAGGCACCACAGGCCGATCCTTTACTCTTTCCAGGGCAGCCCCACAGGCCGGATCTGGTCCCCGGGCCTTGAGTTTGACGCCCCTGTTCTAGATTATGCTGTCAATTCATGTGCATTCCCCTTGCAGAATATGTTCATGGCATGCGTGTTACATAGAATGTCTCCCATGATTGAAAATGAAAAAAATAAATGCGGAACTGAGAGAAGTCTCTAACAGATAACTCTCAGTCTGTCCCTGACTTACATTTCAAATATTTTCTCTCTGATTCTCCACAGTAGACTTTATGCTGTGTTCTGTACGCTGTTTTGTCCCATCCATTTTGTTATGTTCTAACTGTTATAACTGTGTTGCATGGTTCCAACCAGGTCCAGCGTTTGAGCGGGAAAAAGCTCAAACGCTATTGGCTGGTCTGTCTGACAGCTCCCTATAAAAGGGCAAGCTGTCAGACTGCTCTTTGCTGGTTGCTGATACAAGAGCTGAAATAAAGAGCTGCTTGGAAGTCTGTCTCCTGTCATCTCTACCCACTATCTAACAGTGGCGACGAGGGCTTGGGTTCAGGAGAACCGTGACTGCTTCTTCAGCGATTCCAACCAGCCAGGCAGCTTCCTTTCTGCCTGCTCTCTGCCGCGGTGTCNCTGTCTGACAGCTCCCTATAAAAGGGCAAGCTGTCAGACTGCTCTTTGCTGGTTGCTGATACAAGAGCTGAAATAAAGAGCTGCTTGGAAGTCTGTCTCCTGTCATCTCTACCCACTATCTAACAGTGGCGACGAGGGCTTGGGTTCAGGAGAACCGTGACTGCTTCTTCAGCGATTCCAACCAGCCAGGCAGCTGCCTGTCTGCCTACTCTCTGCCACGATG
>QLTV01004085.1:2486345-2502239 GCA_003457575.1 Thermophis baileyi
GAACGTTCAAAGTTACAACAGCACTGAAAAACATGACTTATGCCCGTTTTTCAAAATTAGCATGCCCATGATCATGTGATCAAAATTCACATGCTTGGTAACTGGTTCATACTTATGACCGTTGCTGAGTCTCAAGGTCATGTGATCCCCTTTTGCGACCTTCTGACAAGTAGAGTCAATGGGGAAGCCAAATTCACTTAACAACCAGGTTATTAAGTTATCAGCTGCAGTGATTCACTTAACAACTATGGCAAGGAAGGTCGTAAAATGGGTCAAAATTCATTTAACAAATTTCTCGCTTAACGACCAGTAATGTTGGGCTCAATTGTAGTCCTCGGTAAAGGACTACCTGTGTGATGACCCTGGGCATGGCACGAAAGCAACACAACCAGAGAACAGGTCTAACTCCCCTTTATTGCTCCAACTTTGCCCCCAAACGTTCCAACATTCACTACAACTCCTGGAGTAAAGCTTTTACGTGCACCTTCAGAAGCCTCTGTCTGCGAGTAGTCCAGTAAGCCAGGTTAGCCAAACAGTAACCAGAACAAGACGTTCAGCGAAGCAGGCAAACTGGCAAGCCCCACAAGACAGAGTACAGCAATATCCAGGCATTGGCAAGTGCACATGAGGCTCCACAGATTCAACGCTTGTTCCTGACAAATGCCCCTCCCACCGGCACCTCCTTACATCTCAGTCTCCAGGTGTGCCTTGTGAAAGGGGGCGGGGCACTCTCTTCCTCGTAGCCAGCTCAATCTGCGTTGATCTTGCCGCCTTCTCGGATCAGGAGGGGGTAGTCCTTGCTCTTCTCCTGAGCTCTCCCTGTCTGCAGGCCTTAGTAATTCAGAAAAGCCTTGCCTGGACTGACTCTGCCCTTCCCCAGTTTCCTCCAAGGCCAACAGAGCTGCCCTCTCAATCTCTGTCGGCTCTTGTTCCAGCTCATCTTCCCCCGCAGATTCAGACTCCGATGGGGGGGGGGTGCATGACAACCTGTATAAGGAAGCAAGAAGGAAAACTGGGCTCAAGAAATGCGTTAAATGCACACTTTCTTCTTCCTTTCTTCTCTTCAAGGTGAAAAAGGCTCTGAAGAGCCTTCTGTGTTGTCCCCTGTACTCTCCAACCTCGCCAGAAGCACTCAGGTTCTTCCTCATTGTGCCCGTACTTTTACAAAATCAAGATATGGATTCGGATCATCTCCTTAGTCAGCTGGCAGAAGCAATCTGGAAACTCCCACAGAAAGGCAAGCAAGCACTTGGTAAGACAGGCGCTCAGTTGCTAATATCACAGAAATGTCAAGCTTCCAGAGAAATATCAATCTATTTGAGGAAATCACCTCTTCCCAATGACATCTGCCTGTCCTATCAGGCCAGCCAGGAGGGGCTTATTGCAGACCCCCTCTTTTAAGGAGTTACATCTGATGGGATCCAGGAGGTGGGCCTTTTCTGTCATGGCACCCATCCTTAGGAACATCATTCCCTTCTTCCCACTAGCTCTGACCCATAGTAACCTCCCAGAAATCCCTTCATGTGTGGTTTTTCCAGCAGTCCTAGGGATCTCTTGGATATAGAAATTAGAAATAACAGAGTTGGAAGGGACCTTTGAGGTCTTCTAGTCCAACCCCCTGCTTAGGCAGGAAACCCTACGCCACTTCAGACAAATGGTTATCCAACATCTTCTTAAAAACGTCCAGTGTTGGAGCATTCACAACTTCTGGAGGCAAGTTGTTCCACTGATTAATTGTTCTAACTGTCAGGAAATTTCTCCTTAGTTCTAAGTTGCTTCTCTCCTTGATTAGTTTCCACCCATTGCTTCTTGTCCTACCCTCAGGTGCTTTGGAGAATAGCTTGACTCCCTCTTCTTTGTGGCAGCCCCTGAGATATTGGAACACTGCTATCATGTCTTCCCTATATAGGGAGCCTGTAAGATGGCTTCCTTATATGTGAATCTTTTAAATGCTCTCTCTTATTTATTTGTATGTTTTCTTGTTTTAATGGTTGCTTTAAGGAATGTTTTTATAGTTTGATTATAGAGCACTCAAAGTCACATTTGTGAGATGGATAGTTGCATCAGTTTGATAAACAAATCAAATATTACCCAAATAACCCAGGTAGCAGTGGTGAAATCCATTTTTTTTTACTACCCGTTCTGTAGGCGTGGCTTGGTGGGCGTGGTGTGGCTTGGTGGGCGTGGCTTGGTGGGTGTGGCAGGGGAAGTATACTGCAAAATCTCCATTCCCCCCCACTCCAGGGGAAGGATATTGCAAAATCTCCATTCTCACCCCACTCTGGGGCCAGCCAGAGGTGGTATTTTCTGGTTCTCCAAACTACTCAAAATTTCCGCTACCGGTTCTCCAGAACCTGTCGGAACCTGCTGGATTTCACCCCTGCCAGGTAGTAATTCTAAGATTTTCTTGGGTAATAGAGCTACTCCCAATAACTCCTGTTAGGCCAGTAACTAGGCTTTCCAATCTCATAACCACCATCTCTGCTGCAGTCCCAACATACCTGATCTCTACAGCAGAGCCCTTCTTGAAAGAAACATAAATTTTGCCTCCAGAAGTTGTGGCTGCTCTATCATTGGAGGTTTTGAAGAAGAGATTGGACAGCCATGTGTCTGGAATGGTATAGTATCCCCATGGTCACGTAATCAAAATTCAGAACCTTGGCAATTGGTTCATATTTATCATGGTTGCAATATCCTGTGGTTCTGTGATCACCTTTTTTGATCTTCTGACAAGCAAACTCAGTGGGGAAATCAGATTCACTTAACTACTTTGTTACTAATTTAACAACCGTGGTGATTCACTTAACAACTGAGACAAGAAAGGTCGTAAAATGGAGCCAAACTCACTTAACAAATGTCTCGCTTAACAACAGAAATTTTGGGCTCAATTGTGGTCATAAGCCAAGGACTACTTGTACAGTGTCTGCCTCATAATAGTGCATAGGAGAGGGCATTACAATATGATTTTGTTTGATGCATTAAATGCATCAAGATAGGAAGCCCATCCAAGTACAGATATCCTCGACTTACGACCATAATTGAGCCCCAAATTTATACAATTTCTAAAGGAAATTAACAAGACATTTGTTAAGTGAGTTTTGCCCCATTTTATGACTTTTCTTGCCACAGTTAAGTGAATCACTACAGTTGTTAAGTAAATCTGTTGTTAGTAACAGTTGTTAAGTAAATCTGACTTCCCCATTGACTTTGCGATCAGAAGGTCCCAAATGTGATCACATGATCCTGGGACCCTGCAACCATCATTAATAGGGGTCAGTTGGCAACTATCTGAATTTTGATCATGGGACCATGGGGATGCTGCAATAAAATGATCATAAGTCATTTCAGTAACCTTGAACGTTCACTAAATGAACTGTTGTAAGTCGAGGACTACCCATACCTTTCCAATGAACTATTTTTGATGGTCTTGCAGAAACTGGGTAATTGGTTCAGATGACATTGTTTCTGATAGCTGTTGGGCAATTGTAGTTTTTTCCTAAGGAATTCCTTCTAGGAAGATTTACAGTACAGGTATCACCTGCAATAAAATGAAGCAGCCCAATGGGCTGATAAACGATTTTGAATCTGTAATTAAATAGGGCTTCCCGGGGTTTTGTTTCAATTTTAATGAGCCCAGATTCTAGCCTTATCCAGTTGCAATAGCTACAGTGTATTTCACTGCAAATCGGAGTTAAGATAAAGGAAAATGTTCTCACTGTATTCTTTGATTGTCTGCTCTCTTTTCAGAAACTCTATGGTCCAATTTAGAAGTGCGCTTCTTTAAGGATCTGGTGTCCATGTTTCAAAGGCTTATTGGTGTTAACATGTTTTGGTACTATAAACAGCAAGATAATTGGTGTTTCAACAAAAGTGGATGTACTACACCTCTTAAGGTCTCCCAAATGCTTTATGAGGTAAGAAACAAACTTTGACTGAAAAGAATAAAAGTTTTATTGGTTTTTTCCCCCCAACATTCAGTTTGAACGGTGCGTTTTGTTTTTTAGTTTCACTTATCTCTCCCCCCCCCTTTTGTATTTTTGATACTTTGTACATTTTCCTTTCTTCCATTGTATTAAAACAGTACAAGCAATATGATTGATCCCTGCAACCCAACTTCACAGAGTATCATATCTGGCTCTAGGGCAGTGCCCCTAAGGACAACTAGAGACTCCTGAATTATAATGATAGCCACCCCATCACCCCTGCCCCAAAGCCGTGGCTAGTGCCACACTTGAAAACCAGGAGGGCACATTTCTGAGACAGGAGGAGCCTCCTCTGTGCCCATCCAGGTCTCGGCTCTCTCATCCATGATCAGATTAGATTGTGAATGAGGTGAGCTTTTGCGAACGGAGGCCCGATAGACGTATTGCAAGATCCAGTCTGAGATGGTCACCATAGTTTTATTTTTCCAAGCTTTCAGGCTCCAGAATGTGTGCGCCGTTCTACACGTTGTGTTTATATGGTGCCTGGTTGTATGTGGCTTTTAGTTGTAGTGAGTTGATGGCTGGCTATTGAGTCCTTAGTTGTTGTTTCCTTGTGCCTTGCCCGTGGCTCCTAAGTATCTGGTAAGCTGGTGGTAAATCAACACTCCTGTTGACTGACAAGGGGCCCGTTTCTCAGGCTTCGATCAAGGTGAACTTCATTGCAGGACGACCTGGCATTAAGCAGCATATGCCAGGATACAGTGGCTCCCGAAACCAAGCTTTGGGCTCTGCACAAGGGGCTGTAAAGTGACATCGGTGTTAGCCATCCGGTCTCCTTCCCCCAAGATGGTTTGTTTGCTTCCTGCCTTCTGCTCTGTCTCCCCATGAAGGTCATCACCTCAATGCTGACCCCTTGCCACACACCCGTTAATTTGCCATTCGTTCTGCATTTTGATTGGGTTGCATCAAAACTACAAGAGCACTCTTTACAGAAGCAGAACAAAAACACCTCCTTTAAAAAATCCTTTTGGAAAAGTTCTGTTTAGGCACTGATTTCCTTAAGACTAACCTTTATTGGATTTGGAAAAAAACTTCTTAAGTTACATAGCCCTTGGGAACTTCCTTGTCTAGGAAAAAACCTTCTAAAATATCTGTGTATTTGTTTTTATATTAAAATTAGGTGCAAATGCTGCTAGTTTGACAAGTGCAGAATTTGTTTTGGTTTGTATTTTAACTGATTATCTTGTCCCCAGGTTAACATTTGCTTTAATCCTGTTTATAAATACAGGTAAATTGCAGGTCTGGCTTCAAAATTCAGGAAAGTAATTTTTATATACCTGAAGTAAAGAAAATAATTTTAAATTGGAATAACTTCACATTCAATTACAATGTAAGTGCTTATTTGTTTGTTTTATTTTAAATTTAGACTTGCCTGAATTCTGATGATTCTGGGTGATCTTCAAATTAAAAATATACTGTATTTTTCAGAGTATAAGACGCACCGGAGTATAAGACGCACCTTAGTTTTTGGGGAGGAAAATAGGAAAAAAAATCTGCCTACCAGGTATTCATCTGGCTAGTGTCCTTAGTCTGGTCAGCTTCAGCACATCATTTTATCCCCTGGTTAGGGCTGGAAAAAACCTTCTTTGGAGGGAGTTAGCAATGAAAAAAAGCCTGCAAAGACTTAGGGCTGGAAAAAAATCTTCTTCCGAGCGAGTAGCAATGAAAATAGCCTGCAAGCTTGTAAGAACCAGGAAGGTGTTAGGGCTGAAAAAAAAAGCTTCGAAAAAGCTACATTCGGAGTATAAGACGCACCCAAATTTTCAGCCTCTTTTGGGGGGGGGGAAGGTGCGTCTTATACTTCGAAAAATACGGTATATTGCTTCCAATATAAGGTATCTGAAAGTGGTAGAATAGTATTAAACTGGATAATAGCTTTGGGTTAAGCTTTTGAAATTAGCCAATAGACTAGGAACAGTTCTTCAAATAAAATCACACAACACTCCTGTACAATATTTCATTGACGTGACTTGTTATATATTTCCTTTCTAAAGGAACAGCTGAAATAAGCTGTGAGGATGCAACGGTCTGAAAAATGGTCAAAGTTTCAGTGTGACTTTGAATGGTCACTAAATGAATGGCTGTACGTCAAGGACTACCTATATATGAACACAGATAGTCCTCGACCTACGACCACAATTGAGCCCAAAGTTTATGTTGCTAAGTGAGAAATTTGTTGAGTTTTGCCCCATTTTATGACTTTTCTGGTCACGTTTGTTAAGTGAATCACTGCAGATGTTAAATTAGTAACACGGTTGTTAAGTGAACCTGGTTTCCCCATTGACTTTTCACATGACCCTGGAACACTGCAACCGTCATAAATATGAACCAATTGTCAAGCATCCAAATGTAAACGACGCAACCATGGGGATGCTGCAAATGTCGTTAAGTGTGAAAAACGGTTGTCACTTTTTTCAGTGCCATTGTAACTTCGAACGGTCACTAAACAAATTGTTGTAAGTCGAGGATTTCCTGTACACACAAACACTGAAAATCAAGTCAAAATCATAGTAATGATTTTAACGTACTAGTTATGCCTACTTCCTGATTATTGGGTTGTTGTATTAATTTTTAAAAAAAGGTATTAGGTATCGTTTAGTGGCCTACATTTCTAATTGACTTTGACACTACTGGTACAGTATACACGAGGAAGAAATTCAAATTCTCTTCCCTCCACTTCATCTTCCTCCCCAGATCTAAATTTGGAGATATAAAACTGCAAGGCTGAAGTGCAATTTACACTTCAGAATGTTCAGCATATATCTGAACTATTTTAAAATGCCACTCTAAATAAAAAGTAAATGTGTCTATCTGTGATTATAGTGGAAACTGATAGCAAATTTTTGCATAGAATAGCTCCCAGGGAACGTTGGTACTTATTCCAGCAAGGGGACAGTTCTTTAAGCATAATTGCAATGTAGCTTACTAATTATTTTTGCTTTTTTGTTTTTGTGAGCAGTTCTTGTTACAGTTTGAGTCGACATATTCTGATATAAATGTAAGTTATATAGATATTTAATTAAGTTTATATTTCTTCTGGTCAAATATTCCTGTTTTTATTCATTTCTATCAGAGGGGGAAGTGTTTTGCTGGAGATATCTTAAAAGAAATATGGAGCCATTCTTTTCCTGGCCATTTATATCAATACTGTGGACTGAACATGAAGTTTTAGAATGACATGGTCTATGCCTATTGTGCTAGATAATTGTGGGTTCTCAAATGCATAGTTTTAAGCAGGGATTAACACCAATCAGGCAGAAAACATTATAATCAAGGAACCCCCAAGGAGAAAATCACACACTCACCCAAACTGGCAGGGTAAGCTTATATACACAAGCAATAAACCCCACACACTTGCACTGATGATGTTATCCAGTTGGGTAATGAAACATCTGCAAGCAAAGAACTAAGATCAGGGAGCACCAAGAATCCCACAGGTCAGCCATGAGCTACAGATATTCTTATATTAAAATGGTTGCCTTTATTATGGGCTGGATTCAGTGGCTTTTATTCTTGAGCTATAATATGATTAGTTGGGTTTTGGTTTATAATAAGTCAACTTTAAAATGTACATGTCTTAAATCATAAATAATTCCTCTTTGTTATTTCAGCTGGCTTTATCTGTGTTCAGCCAATTTCCTTGTATCTTGAATCTTGAAGATAAAATTGTGGTGCATAAAACAAAATGCAACATGTTGGACTGGGAATACAGAAAGGTATGTATACCTAGGAACATCATGCAACATTAACAAAATTTGCTAAAATGACTCGTAACCCAGTTGTTTGTATCCTAGAAATTCATTATAACCTCGACAATGAATGTAAGGAGGGAGAATTTACTACAGGATACCTGGCAATATCTAAGAAATGCAGAAGAAATTCACTTTCAGCGATTTTTTCAAGTAAGCATCCAATTTTGTATATCTATAATCAAGCTATGGTTATGTGACACATATGTTATAAAACAGTGACAGGCATTTGCCTCTCAACTGAGAAATAGCAATCTAAAGCAGGCCTGTCAAACTGGTGGCCCATGGGCTAGATGTGTCACATGCAGGCCACGCCCACCCCACCTCCGCAAAGGCAAAAAACATCACGATATGTCACGTGACGCGATCGAGTTTGACACCCGTGATGTAGAGGCTCATTTTGGCATGCAACCAACTGCAGTGTTGGAGTAATTCTAGTCGATGCTTTCCTTATAAAACCTGAATAGAAATATTGTGTACTTTTTAAAAAAGAAGGTTCCGCAGCATATATAAAAATACAATAGTAAGTATACAAAATACATAGGCACTGCAGATGCTTTATTAGAAACCATTTCCTATTCAATTTCGTTATTTTTCATTTAGTGTCAAGTTTCATGACACAACACTCTAATTTATTTGTGGATCTGAATTCAAAATTCTGGGTCTGTGCAGAACAATAGTGCAGCTTCATCAAAGAGAAATCAAGTCTAACATTACATTGTCAGTAAGCCAAGAACTCTATATATAGTATATCTGTGACCATGTTACACATTCAGAGCTGAAATATATTTGAATGTTAGTATTCATTCAGAGCTTTTCATCTATGAATTTGACAAAGCACTATTTTGAGCACTCAGTCTATATAAATAATTGCCTGTAATCATCAAGTAATGAAACTGTCTTTTGGAATAACTGCAGAATTTTTTTTCACCGAAGACTAGAAAAATGACATTTCCTACACAAGCAGATACATCTAGACTGCTTTGTTGCATGCCTAAGATCCTTCACTGGGAGAGGATTTGGCTGTATAACTTCATATTGCTCCCTTGATTTCTTGTTTGAAATTCCTGTGTGCTTTGATGCTACTTCGGTACTGTAGGCATGCCCTAAAGAGCAAGGGACTTTTCAATTTGCATGGATGTACTTGCATCTGAAGATAGTTGGCCTCTGTTTCATTTCAGGTGTACTGTAAGAGTCAAAATATTAAGAAATCGGTTTTCAAAAAGCTTCACTCCATTCTTTATTTTAAGAGGCTTCTTAGAGTTAAGCACAATCTAGTTGTGGCGAAAAAGTTTAAGGCCCATCCAGGTCCAAAGATGGAAAAATACATAAACTGGGATTGTAATTGGAAGCAGCAGGCTGTAGAAACATATGCTTGTTGTACTTGTGCAGCCCTGGGGGAAGTTTTCATCTACACTGGCTGAATAGAAGAGGCCAGCTAAAGACAACAGCGGGACAAGTACAGTCATGGTAGGAAACGAGGGAAACATCTTACTCCACTTGTCTTCCAACTTCCTTCCAAGAGGATAATCTTCTAGGTTTGTTCAGATTCTGTTTCCTGCTTCTCCTTGCCAATCATTCTTGCTGCCTGAGGTATCATATTAGGAATGCCATCTATGATGGGGTACGCTATACCTAGTTCTTCATTAATTAACTCATTTGTGGATTCGTTATATCTAGGAAATACAGCAAATAATGACTCATGAGATTTATTATTGTTCTTGATTTAAGAAATATACTATATACATAAATAGTAAGCTAGCACAGGTTGGGGGGAGGGACTCTCAGCACTTGGGAGAACTATACATACACTGCAAGAGGGATCCTGAATGGCAGATCAATTCACTGGCATAAATTCCCTAGTTGTGGGTCAATTAATCATGGACAAAGTCACTCAGTGCAAAGCTGCAGAACAGTCCAACATCTAGAATGCTATTCTTTTATTGGCGATTAGGAGGGGGAGAAACCATTCAATAAAAGAGAGAAAAGAAAGAAGAAAGAAAGAAAGAAGGAAGGAAGGAAGGAAGGAAGAAAGAAGAGAAAGAAAAAGAAAGAAAGATCTATGTAAAGTTATCTTGATAAGGATTTCTGAGGGGGCATTTGTAAAAATACCATGACTCTTCTGCATCCACTATTAGAAATAGGAATTATTGAACTGTATTAAACTAATGATTGAATTGAATAATCTATAACGTGCAAGAGATTTCATGATTTGATAGCTCTTGCATGAAGATCTATGATGGAAATAAGATGCTTCTGACAGAGAAACGCTTACTCCTCCCCCCCCTTCCCCAAAGTCTCAGATAGATGATAGAGATATAGAGATAGGTAGGAGAGAGAGAGAGAGAGAGAGAGAGAGAGAGAGAGAGAGAGATTGATATATATAGAGAGAGATAGAGACAGAGAGCGACAGACGAGAGAGAGAAAGATTGATATATAGAGAAAGAGATAGAGGTAGGTGGGTGATACATAGATGATAGAGATTGATAGATAGAGGTAGGTAGGTGATAGATAGAGAGACTTTGGGGGAGGGAGGAGGAGTAAGCATTTCTCTGTCAGAAGCATCTTATTTCCTTCATAGATTATATATATTGAGTTTCTATGAAGCCATTAATCCTATGTTATTAAGCATATAAATACCTATGCTTCATAAACAATTCAATTCCAAACTACTGGAAATGACATAGGGAAAGGCGGATGAGTTTCCCACCCTGGCGGGGAGCCGCCGCGTTGGACTACATAACCCATTGCCACCAGGGAAGGCGTGCTGGCCATGGGGAGCGGGCATAGCCCGACGCGCTCGGCAACCGGGGCAAAAGCCGCGACGGGCAAACGAGACCGGGCGGAGAGCAAAACAAGGGCAAAAGCTGTTAGGCCGACCTGAGCGGCTTTTTCGACAGGGGACACACGAGGATCTCCAGCAGCCCGGCGTCGAAGGGCGGCCCTTGCTGTCCTTGGCCGGTGGGTTTCCCCCCGTTCTCCGCCGCCGCGCAAGCCGCCCGGCTGGCCCGCAAAAGCCCGTGGCGCGGGAGGCGAGTCAGAAGCCGCAGGACGGGCAGGGCGAGCATGATTCGCCGCGGAGCGCGGAAGGTCGAACCAGCCAGGAAATGGAAACCGCCTTTGCGGGAACTCCTTCCGGGGCAGCAGAGCGCTTGAAAATAGAACTCCGGTATACTTTTTAAGCACTCTGCCTTTGGTTCCGGGCGGGGTTTGGCCTGCCGGTTTTCCTCCTTAAAGCAGTACTTGAACCTGAATACGTGAGGAGGATGGACTTGGGCGGTTCGGGAGAAGAGGAACGAGATGAATGGGAAACTGGCAACCTAGTTTAGGTGGATTTACCGCAGCCAAGGCTTTTATCGAAGCGCCTTCCAAGTCCGTCTTTTCCAACTTTGAAGTTGTGTGCAGCCTTCAACTCCCAGAATTCCTTGGACAGCACGGCAGCTGGGGAATTCTGGTGTAAAGTGTGCCAAGGTTGAATAGCCCTGGTTTTTAAACCGTCCATGTTAAGAAAAATATTCACAGTAAGCTCAATTGAGCCTGAGTGACAACAGGAAAAAGATTCAGTCAGGAAACTTCAACTCCCAGAATTCCTAGGGCAACATGAGAGCGAGGGAATTCTGGATGTTGAAGGCCACACATCTTCAAATTGCCTAGGTTGGAAAACACTGTTCTAAGTAAACGAATAAGATTTTACATGGATTTCTTTTTTTGTTGTTGGTTTTTTGTTTGTTTGTTTTTGGTAAGGCAGGGTATAAATTGAGTAAATCCTGATCCTGTTTGTTCTTCCTGAGAATTTCACTGATTTCTGGTGTGTGTGTGTCACAATTTAATTTGGCCATCCCCCCCCCCCCTATTTTAAGGATGACTTGAGAGGCTTTGGTCTTGAACAAGCACGTCTAAAACAAGCTTTGCTGTTTCAGGGATCTTCTGAATAATTTAGGGTTATAGCTTTAATTCAGAGGAAAAAACCTAGTAAAGATGTTCTGATTTCTGAGCAACCACAAATATTTTTATATTTAGTTTATCAGTCTAAATTAGTGTAAATATCTGGGTAATTTTACTTAATTCTTCAGGTGTATTTTCAAGGAGAACCTGATATCAAGTATGGGGGCCTAATCCAGGAGTTCTTCACAATCATCAGCAGACAACTGTGTAGTCCAGAAGCACAAGTATTTAGGCACTTTACAGAATCAAATCTTATTTGGTTCTCTCATGAGGTATGTATATGTATAAATGTACTGCATTTATTTAAGCTTTCTGCTGTTAGCTATAAAAATAGGAATTACTTTGGAGGTAATTGATCTCTTTGACCATTGACTTTTCAATAGAGGTTAGAAAATATGCATGATTGTCCCGTAAAAGGGATGGGAGGTGATAGCTGACCTCTTTTTGGCATTGTCTATTCAGAGATATATTATTTGTAGTCCTGGAAATTTGTTGTCCATCTAGCTTTTGTGGATAGCAGGTGTTGATATATTTCTCCTCTATTAATGGGGAAATGGTTAGCATTAATAAATGCTAGATTTGATCACCATCTGATGAAACAACTGTTTCTGCTTGTAATATGGATATTGCATCAAGCTGTGTCTTTATTCTGGTGTGAAAAGATATTCCTATTAAAAAACTATGAAGAAACAATATGGTAGAAATCGCACAAGTAGATTATGCACGTGAACTGTTCAGCTATTGGTTTCCTTTACTACTTTTGCTTTCTTTTTTAGAATCAAGAGTCATGTGCTTTCCATTCTTTCCTAGTACAGATAGTCCTCGATTTACAATACTTCGTTTAGCAACCATTCAAAATTACAACATCATTGAAAAAAGTGACTTATGACCATTTTTCATACTTATGACCATTGCAGCATCCCCATGGTCACTTGAACAAAATTCAAACACTTGGCAACTGACTCATATTGCAATGTCCAGGGGTTGCAATGTCAAGGGGTCATGTGATCAAGTTTTGCAACCTTCTGACAAGCAAAGTCAATGGGGAAGCCAGATTCACTTAACAACCACATTACTAAATTAACAACTTACTTAACAACTCACTTAACAACTGTGACAAGAAAGGTTGCAAAATGGGGCAAAAGTCACTTAACAAATGTTTTACCTAGCAACATAAATTTTGGGCTCAATTGTGGTCATAAGTCGAGGACTACCTGTACAGGGAGAACTATGGCTTAATGGCAGATGACTTGCTCAGCATGCAACAGATCTCAGTTTCAACCCCTGTTGAAATATCATAGTCCAGGGGTGTCAAACTCGATTTCATTGAGGGCCGCATCAAGGTTGTGTTTGACCTCAGGGGGACGAGTGGGTGTGACCAGTGTGGGCATGACCACTGTGGACATGGCCAGCTCGATGTCCTGCAGCCCGCGTGCGGTCCTCCTGGGCTCTTTTTTCGGCTGCGACGGCCTCCTGCAGCCCTCTGCCAGTGAAAACGGAGCCCAGGAGGGCCGCGTGCCACCCTCCCGAGCTCCATTTTCGCTGGCAGAGGCACCACGGGCCGGTCCTTCGCTGTTTCCATGGCAGCCCCACGGGCCTGATCTAAGCACCCCATGGGCCGGATTCAGGCCGCGGGCCTTGA
This sequence comes from Thermophis baileyi, assembly GCA_003457575.1. NCBI lineage: Eukaryota > Metazoa > Chordata > Lepidosauria > Squamata > Dipsadidae > Thermophis > Thermophis baileyi. Next base: position 2,499,665 of record QLTV01004085.1, read on the forward strand.
GTTTGACACCCCTATCATAGACGAAAGGGCTCACAATCCTTCAGTGTTGGTTAAAGTTAGCAGGGCTGAGATAGAGGGAGCCACGATTAGAATGCTTCATCAGGTGGAATTACGCATTCAGCAGAGACCCATTTTTATCCTGCACTTATTTGAGGAGTCCCTATGCCTATAAGAATCCACATTGCTGGAGAAAACAAAGAACAGCCAGAGAGAAAACTGGCAAGCAGAGATGGTGCTGATGAAGTTGTAGAAAGGGGATGTAGGCAGGCAACTTCTTGCAGCTAAAGCCGAGTCACGGGAAATGAGTTTGAAATAGTATAGAATTCTCAGAAATACAACATTTATTTTGTAAGTAGGCACTCGTTCCTTTACAGTGTATTTTTCAGTACTTGCATATTGATTTTTCAAATTAGGTATCAACACAGAAAGACATATATTTTTTAATTGGGAACCTGTTTGGAATAGCGCTCCAAAATCAGAAGATAATTGCTTTACCCTTCCCTCTTGCGTTGTTCAAGAAATTGGCAAATATGGAGCCAACGCTGGAAGATTTAAAAGAACTCTCTCCTACAGTTGGACGGTATGGCATAACATTTTTCAGAACCATATGGTGATAATTGATATTGCAGATCAAGTACTCTTTTCTTTTTCTGTGATCCAAAATTGCTTGGATATATACACAAGCTAATATTTGAAACTAAACCAAAGTCTGTCCTGGTTGATACTTAAATGAAAGACATCTGAGAATCCAGGTGTTGGCTAGACTGGGACATTTAAAAGAAGAGTGAAGAAGGCAATGCCTAACTAGTTCTTTAATGCTGCCAAGAAAAGTGCAGGAATATAACCCCTGGAGTAGTTCTTGACATGAAGTCTCCTTTATTTTCTCCATTTAGGAACTGGATGTCAGTCTTAGCTTAACTGAATGGAGACAATACTAGGCTGAAGGCTTAAGAATATTATTAAGAATCACTTTCTGTTAAAACTGACATGATCATAAATAAACGAATTATTTTAGTATTGGGGGAAGCAGTTTGTTTCACTTTGTTCTTTTCCCGTTTAGTGTTCTTCAGGATATACTGAATGAACGCTGTGATGACAACTTTAAAAACATGATGTTGGATTTCACGGTAGGACAATCTGGCTGGGTTAGACCAGCCTTTCTCTACTGCCACTCTTGAAAGCCTCAGAGGGAAAGATAACTTGAACTGACTGTTATATAACACTGTATGCTCTGCAGTAGTGGTGAATATCTGTAGCTCGGGTGTAGGATGAGAGTGGAGGTTGGTTTCCTAATGTTTCGTTACCAGGCTAAGTTACATCTTCAGTGGAATTTTTGGAATGTCAGTGTTGGTGTTGTTCTGCTTATAAGGGCCTCCCAATGACCCTCACCTGATGTGACCTACCCATCACAAGACCTTCACCTGACAAGACCCACACCTGACCCCTCAGAAGACCCATCACTAGACCCTTTGGACTCTTGACGTGACGCTCCCATCAAAAGACCTACTGACCACACAAAGCCCTCATAAGCAGAAGAACACCAACGCTGACATTCCCTAAATTCAGGGGTGAAATCCTCTGAAGTCTGCTACCGGTTCGCTTCGCGCACGCACAAGGCACTACCGTGCAGCGCTGAAAAAGGAGCATTTTGAAGCCATCAGAGTCTGCAAAGAGGGGGGAGGGGCGTGGTCAAGCTCAGCGACACAGCGCGAATTTCGGGTCTCCCGAAAAAGCGCTGAATCCCATCGTCGTTGGGGATCTCTGAGACCCGAAGCTGACCTGGAGGGTCAGTGAGGAACCGGGGTGCGGGCTGGCAGGAGGGGGAAAAGCGCAAATTCCCCCAAACGCCAGAGAAAAGCTCCGGACCGGGCGGTGCGGAAGACAGCCAGGGCGAGGTGTCAAAAGCTGAGGAGACCACGCTGGAGGATCGAGAATCAGTGGAGTGAAGCATCGGGGTGAGGAACGGATTTTTTGTCTTGTAAATGGAAAACTGCTTTTAAAAAAAATGGATCTCCTGTAAAGAACTAATTTGAGAAAAAGTTTGAAAGAAGGTGAGGCGGGGTGGAAAATGGCTTCCGCCTCACATTAAGATCAGCGGCGGACAACTAGTTTTCAGAAAAGTGTAAATTGAAAAGGCTTGCAAATGAAGATTTAAATGGAATAAGTTGGAGAGCAGGATTGGAATTTTATTTTCTTTTTCTCTCTGATTTTTTACATCTTATATATACTTTAACTTTAATGGAGTGTTTTTGAAAATTAAAGTCAAAGAAAGTAAATATATGGAGAGTTTTGTAATACAACACTGCCACCTAGTGGACTAAGGAATAAGAAAGTGATGTGACCTTGCACAGCTCCATAATCTTGGTTACTTAGTCAAAATAACAGATTTTCAGAGTTATTTGTTTTTTTATTTGATTAAGAAACTTCACTGAAGTAGTTTCAAACTAGAGATATATTATTAGAGGTGGCAGATTTTGTTTATTCTTTTTTTTTTCTTTTTTCTTTTCTCCTTTTGACTGCTGGATGGATTGTCCTTTTGGTCCTTTTTGGTTGTGATTTTTTTTCCTCCCTTTTT
>QLTV01004085.1:2516240-2542410 GCA_003457575.1 Thermophis baileyi
CAGACTCAAGGGCCGAGGGCCGAATCCGGCCCACGGGGTGCTTAGATCTGGCCCGTGGGGCCGGCCTGCAAATAGCAAAGGACCGGCCCACAGTGCCTCTGCTAGCGAAAATGGAGCCTGCCCCGTTTTCACTGACAGAGGGCTAGCAAAACAAACTAAAAACAAAACAAAAGGAAAACAAAGAAATTTTTCCCCTTTTGCATTTGAGCATACAAGAAGGGACAGGAAAGGAGAAAGGGAAAGAGGAAAGACAAAGAAAAAGGAGGAAAATGGGAAGAGAGCAAGGAAGGAAAAATAAGGAAAGGGGGGAAGGAAGAAGAAATAAGAGGGAAGGAAGGAAGGAAGGAAGGAAGGAAGGAGATTATAATGAGGGAGGGACGGTCTGAGGGAAGTCCTATCTTAGCACTTGGCCACCACAAGTGCCCCCCCGACATGAGTGAAGTTGAGCTGGCCACGACGCCCCCCCCCCGAGGTCAAACAACCCTGATGCGGCCCTCAATGAAATAGAGTTTGACACCCCTGGTATGGGGTCTCCTGCTTGAGCAGAGGGTTGGACTGGAAGACCTCAAAGGCCCCTTCCAACTCTTCTATATCAGGGGTGTCAAACTCACGTCGTCACATCATCACGTGACGTATTGTGACTTTCCCCCCCTTCGCTAAACCGGGGGTGGGCGTGGCCAGCGCATGATGCATCTGGCCCACAGGCCGCGAGTTTGACAGCCCTGTTCTATATCCTGTATGTCTAATGTTCTTTCTTGTATGAGAGTTCTATCAAAATCAAGCACTTCCGGCATTTGTTCCATTTCTCACCCAAGCAATCATGACCTGCTCCACCGTTATGGTTTTGTTGTGCTGCTTTTCATTTCTAAACAAGAAAAGTTGGCTTCATTTGCTCAATGGGTTTGCCCTTTAAACAACAACAACAAATGTTAGAGTTACGTTGTTTTGTGTCAAGCCACAGCTGAGATCTGATGCTGCAGGCAAGAAATTCAGTTCCTGCTTGCTACAATTTAATATTTCCTTAGCCCAAGGTACTAGATAATCGAACTGAAAACAAACTGCAAGCCAATGAATGAAAGGTATTGATCCTGGGGAAAAGCAAGGCTGGCAGAAAGCTTTCATTCAATTGTATTTTGTGTTGCTGATAAATGCAACTGTCAGCTTTCCGTAATCCCCAGGAAGTTGGCCGCAATCCATACAGAAGTAAACCCAGTTTATTAAAAATCAATGTGCTTCTGCAGTCTGATGGACTTTTTAAAAGATGAAAGGATATTTGTTTTAATAGGTGCGTGTCTATTCCTCCTGCTCCAGGATCAGAAAGAATATTTTAAAAAGTCAAAATCTACATTGACGTAATATTTTTATCTCTGCTAACTCAAAGTTACCCAGTTTCTACTTCTATAGGTCTAAATATAGAACTGAATCATCCGGAATATGCTTTATTTCAACTACTAGACATACAAAATATTCCACTAGTGAGGAAAATCACTTTTTTGCCCTGCTCCTTAACTACCAATCGATAGACAATGTTTTTGCATTGTTGAATCAAAACCAAAGATCTATGAAGTCATTAGATGAGCAGCAGCTACTAAAGTAGTGTCTTTGTGACCTAACTGACTTCACCCTTTTCCACTTAATGGGATCAGAGTGAACTGCAGACCCCTCTGAGGGTGGTAGCTGGCCTGAATGTAGGGGAATATTTGGCTTTGAAGACCCACGTCACCTGGAGAGTTGCCAATATGTGGTAATACAACAATGCATCCTTTGTGTTCAGGTATGCAATGCACAGATTTTTAAATAGAAGAAAGGTAAAGTGACTTTAATAAGTGGCTTCTAATGTATTTGCTCTTATTTTGGCTACTCACTCCCCAGGTCAGGGGGAAAAGCCTATAACAAAATGAAATAATAACTAGGGCTGTGCAGTGTTTCAAGTCCATGGATGTTTCCGAGTGTGTCTTTTCTCATAGTCCCTGGCCTCTACAAACGTAGAAGCAATTTTCTGAAATAGAATGCCTAGGTAACTTACCTGGCCTCTGTCTGAATAGCAGGCAAAGGCACCTATAATGGAATGTGCGCATGACCAGGGGGAAAAGAGGAGAAGAGATACTGCTTGGGAAACAGATAGCAATAGCAATAGCACTTAGACTTATATACCGCTTCATAGTGCTTTACAGCCCTCTCTAAGCGGTTCACAGAGTCAGCATATTGCCCCCAACAATCTGGGTCTTCATTTTACTGACCTCGGAAGGATGGAAGGCTGAGTCAATCTTGAACCCCATCAGGATTGAACTCCTGGCTGTGGGCAGAGTTAGCCTGCAATACTGCATTCTTACCACTGCGCCACCATGGCTCCGGCCATCAGTGGCTTCCAAATATTAGAGAGAAAAAAAATTCATTTTTCAGGACCTGGGCCAGCCCATCTAGATAACACCTTTGAGGTCTATCATTGAACAATGGAGCACAAAATAGCAATAGCAATAGCAGTTAGACTTATATACCGCTTCATAGTGCTTTTACAGCCCTCTCTAAGCGGTTTACAGAGTCAGCATATTGCCCCCAACAATCTGGGTCCTCATTTTACCCACCTCAGAAGGATGGAAGGCTGAGTCAACCTTGAGCCGATGAGATTTGAACCGCCGAACTGCAGCTAGCAGTCAGCTGAAGTAGCCTACAGTGCTGCACTCTAACCACTGCGCCACCTCGGCTTATCTAATAAGATAAGAGGGGCAGGAGCCCCCAGTGGCTTAATGGTCAGAGAAAGAAACTTAGGAAGGGCTCCTTCTAATGCAGAGGTGTCAAACTCAAGGGTGCTTAGATCTGGCCCATGGGGCCACTCTGGAAATAGCAAAGGACCGGCCCGCAGTGTTTCTGCCAGCGAAAACGGAGCTCCGTTTTCGCTGCCAGAGGGCTAGCAAAACAAACTAAAAAACAAAACAAAAGGAGAAATGTTTCCCCTTTTGCATTTGAGCAAAAGAAGGGACAGGGAGAAAGGGAAAGGCAAGACAAAGAAAAAGAAGGGAAGATGGGAAGAGAGCAAGGAAGGAAAAATAAGGAAAGAGGGGAAGGAAGAAGAAAGGAGAATGAAGAGGGAAGAGGAAAAAAGGAAGGAAGGAAGGAAGGAAGGAAGGAAGGAAGGAAGAAGGAAGGAAGGAAGGAAGGAAGGAAGGAAGGAAGGAAGGAAGGAAGGAAGGAAGGGTTATAATGAGAGTGAGGGAGGGTCTGAGGGAAGTCCTGCCTCAGCACTTGGCCACCACAGGCGCCCCTGACACAAGTGACGTGGAGCTGGCCACCCCCGCCCCCCAGCCACACACACATACACACACCCGAGATCAAACACAACCCTGATTTGGCCCTCAATGAAATCGAGCTTGACACCCCTGTTCTAATGGAACAGTGTTTAAATGCAGCAGTGACCAGTTTGTACCTTCAAACTTGCAAGATTCTATTAACGTAGCTTTACAATAAAGTAGAATTAGCTCATCTAGTCATGTTTCTTGCCTGGTTTACATCAGAGGGTTTACAGTATTGGCCAATTTTTGAAGTAATTGTAGTGGACAAGGTTTAATTCTGAGCTCTAATTGAGCCCAGAGTGACTTTTCTACATCAGGGGTTCCCAACCCCCAGGCTGCAGCCCATTATCGGGCCTTGAGCTGTTTGGAACCGGGCCACGGAAGTGGTAGATGAGCAGGCGTGCAAGCAGTGTGCGTGCCCGCTGCTTGCGCAAATGAAACTGCGCACATGTGTACGCTTGCCTGCCACTTGTGCGGAACCATCCCCTCCCCCCCGCCAGTCCACCAAAACAGAAAGGTTGGGGAACTCTGTTCTACACAACTACAAACATGTACATTTAAACAGGAAACGGTTCTTTCTGTCCTCCTTCAGTCATTATATGTATTACAGCAGCGGTTCTCAACCTGTGGGTCACGACCCCTTTGGGGGTCGAACGACCATTTCACAGGGGTCGCCGCGCGCGTTAGCCCGCCATTTTGGTGCCACCGTCACTGCAGGAGTGAAAAGGTCCTGGTTCGGCCGTGCCTGCGGGTCGCCGGACAGCTGGTAGCCTGGACGCCGCCATTTGGGTTCTTCTACCCTCTGCGCATGCGCAGAATGCTTTGCGCATGCACAGAGGGTAAAAGAGCCCAAATGGCGGTGTCCGGGCGAAGTCTCCTGCTTCCAACGCTATCAGCTGTCCGGCGACCCGCAGGCAAGCCTGAACCGGGAGCAGCGTCGGCGGGGGGGTCGCGGGGGGGTCGCGGCATTAGAAAGGTTGAGAACCACTGTATTACAGCTTCATTTGCTTACCTCAAAATCATTTTACTATCAGCGCACTGATGATGTTATCTAGTGGGATAATGAAACGTCTGCAAGAAAACAAGCTCAAAGAGCACCAAGGACCCTGAGCTACAAATATTCTTCTTGATTGGTATTTTATTGTCCAGTGGCTGAAACTGACCACTGGACTGGTAGTTGCGTTACTTCAATTTTTTGTGAGGCTACTTTAAGGTCATGTCACTCAAAAGAATAAAAAGCTACAAACTTCAAGAACCGCTGGGAAGGGAGCGATCATTGTACTCCATCATCTACTCCCCCCAATAATTCTCTCATTCTTTATAAAATCATATGGTTGTCTCGGTTAGTACTCTGTTGCATACCTTCTGATTATTAAATTCATGTAGTTTTATACACCACAAAATACATTGTTGTAACAGCTGCCAGTGATAGGTTCCTTGCCTTGGTGCACTGCTATGAACCCTGGAATTCTGGCATGCCCTTGGAACGTTTATGCCTGAACATCATCAGTAGACTTTGTGATGCATTTGTCTTCTCCCAGTCAAAATCTTCTCAGATTGGTTTGATGCTCAATGTTAGAATAGCTTCTCAGTGCTCACTTTGCTGCTCCCAAATAATAATCATATACTCCAAATGCGTTTCCTGAGTTGCAATCATCATTACCACCATCTGATTACATGGTTCTCAATGCCGCACAGAGCGGTGTGTGGCAGCAGCCAAAAAAGCTATAAGTAATCCTTGGTTGTATAAACGGAGGCATAGAATCAAAATCACGTGAATTAATAGTACCATTTTATAAATCCTTAGTAAGACCACATCTGGAATACTGCATCCAGTTTTGGTCACCACATTACCAAAAAATGTTAAAACTTTGGAAAATGTGCCGAGAAGTCCAATTAAGATGATTAAAGGCCTGGAGATTAAACCATATGAAGAACAGTTGCAGGAATTGGGCAGAAATTGCGTATGTCTAGTTTAATGAAAGGAAGAACTAGGTGTAACATGATAGCAGTGTTCCAATATTTGAGGGGCTGCCACAAAGAAGGGGTGTGTGTGTCAATCTATTCTCCAAAGCACCTGAAGGCGGGACAAGAAGCAATGGATGGAAATTAATCAAGGAGAGAAGCAACCTGGAATGAAGGAGAAACTTTCTAACAGTGAGGATGATTGACCAGTGGAACAGCTTGCCTTCAGAAGTTGTGGGTGCTTCATCACTGGAGGTTTTTAAGAAAAGACTGGACAGCCCCCTATCTGAAATGGAATAGGTTCTCTTGCTTGAGCAGTGGGCTGGACTAGAAGGCCTCCAAGGTCCCTTCCAGCTCTATTCTGATTGATTGATTGGTGATATATCCATTGCTTAGGACAGAGGTACTGAACTCTCAACTTTAAGACTTGTGAACTTCAATTCCTAGAATTCCCCAGACAGCCATGCTGGCTGGGGATTTCTGGAACTTGAGGTCCACAAGTCTTAAAGGTGCCAAATTTGGACACCCCTGCTCTAGGAGCTTTAGGCAACAGAACATAAAATTAGTCTCTGTTTAAATACTAACCCATCTCTGATGTTGCAAGCTAGTCTTTTCTCCTTCTTTTCTTGGTGTCCTGCAGATAGCCTCTGTTTCTAATCAAGCTAAGATCTACCAGAGTGTCAGGTTTATAATTTATAATTTGCCCAGTTCTGACAATCAGAACTGAAGAAGCTTCTTGGATGAGAAGCGAAATGTCTTCAAGGAAAAACAAAATCTAGTTGCCTTTTGAAAAAGCACATTTGGGACAAGCAAATACTGGGAAAGTTTCTACAGCAAAGGTCTCTGATGGAGTTAGAGACCAGTCATTGCAGGATGCCAAGATGTCTGACTGCCTTCGCAGTGTTTATTGCTTATATACAGTTTTACAAGCAGCAAAAGGTAACAAAAAGCAACAGCATTTTTATCGGTGAATTCTCCTTGCCAATCCTTAAGAACATCCTACATCCTGTTAATACAACCTAGATGAGATCATGTACCAGCCAGAGATAGTGTACTTCATCCAGGAGATGTAAATGGGGTGAAATCATGTGAACTGGGTGAGATCATATAGGCATTTGAGGCCCGCTTAAGGTAGGGCAGTGTGCTGCACATACCCTCTGCATGACCTCTGTCTCTACAGGTCTCCAACTCCCTATTCAGAATTGGGCTGCATGAATGGCTGGCCTGAGTGTGTGTGTGGAGCGTGCGTGGAGCGTGCGTGCAGCTCAACTTGCACAAGTGATGCAGTAGTGGGTTCTAAAACCCGTTGCTACCGGTTCACGTGTGCACTTGCGCGACGCTTCTGCACATGCAGAAGCGTCCTGGGCGGGTGGGCGGAGCCTCCTGCCGCCGCCACTACTGATTCGCAGAACCGGGCTGAACCGGGAGCAACCCACTGCTGGAATGATGGGCTGGCGGGCACTCATGCCAGTGCTTGCCAGCCCACTGCTCTGGCTTCTCCATTAACTTACTTTGCTCTATTAACTTTGCTTATTCAGAGGTCAGAAAAGGTGATCAGATGACCCCGGGACGCTTCAGCTATCATAAATATGAGTCAGTTGCCAAACATCTGAATTTTGATCACATAACCATAGGGATGCTGCAACGATTGTGTGAAAAACAGCCATGTCACTTTTTTTTCGTGCCATTGTAACTTCAAAAGGTCACTAAAAGAATTGTTGTAAGTCAAGGACTACATGTAATAGAAATTGTTATGCTTCTGGGTGCTAATGCATGCAAATATTCTGGGTAATTCCAGTACGTATTTCCATCTGTTTTTATTTATAGGAGACAATCCAACTTTTTGAACATTATCCCAGATCATTAAAGATTAAAGTCTCTTTGGACTTCAGCTTTCCTTCATATATTCTCCTAGAAGATTTCTAAAGGCTCTTCAGTCCCCTCTCATGGAATAAGGTGAGTCATGTGCTTTTCTAGACCATTGCTTTGAATTAATTCATTACAGACAATTCATCTGAATGTCAACTTTGTACCTACTGCCTGGAACTGAATGTAGACCCAAGATTTATGCACGGCCGTATTCAAATCAGACATTTGCTCAGGGTAGCTTTACAATCACAATCTAACAAAGTAAACTCAAAACAGCAGTTATTTTTTTAAAAAAACAAGAGTGATCATTTTAAAACCTTTCTCAATAACAAAATGTATAAAGAACAGCAATAACATTAGCTTCCACTGCACTGTAACGAGTTAAAAATCCTAAGATCCCCCTGTCAACAATAGAATGAGGGAGGCATTACATCCAACAGTATCGATCACTATACAGGTAGTCCTTAACTTACGACCACAATTGAGCCCAGAATTTATGTTGCTAAGTGAGAAATTTGTTAAGTGAGTTTTGCCCCACTCACTTGCCACGTTTGTTAAGTGAATCACTGCAGGGATTAAATTAGTAACATGGTTGTTAAGTGAATCTGCCTTCCTCCACTGACTGTGCTTGTCAGGTCACAAGACGATCATGTAACCCCAGGACACTGCAACTGTCATAAATGTGAGTCAGTTGTCAAGCATCCGAATTGTAAATCGAATCACCCTGGGGGTGCGGCAACGGTCATAAATGTGAAAAATGTCATAAGTCACTTTTTTCAGTGCCGTTGTTAACTTCGAACTGTCACGATATGAACTGTTGTAAGTCGAGGACTTTAGAATAGAATAGAATGAATGAGCTGGAAGGGACCTTGGAGGTCTTCTAGTCCTGTGATGGCGAACCTATGGCACGTGTGCCACAGGTGGCAGTCAGAGCCCTCTCTGTGGGCACGCGCGCCGTCGCCCCAGCTCAGCTCTGCTGCGCATGCACGCGCGCCTCCTGCCGGCCAGCTGGTTTTTGGATCTCTGCCACGCATGCGCAGGGGCGTGGTGCACGCGGGAGATGCGCATGCATGCCCAGGGCTGGGGCGCATGCGTAGTAGTCACGTGAGGTGTGGGGGTGGGCCACACACACGGGGGCGCACATGCGGGGCACACGCTCATGCACGGGGCGCACGCTCATGCACAGGGCACACGCTCATGCACGAGGTCGCGCATGCATACACGGGGGCAGGGCGCATGGGGGTCACGGGCACATGCACGGGAGCGGGGCGCACGTGGGGGGTCGCGGGCGCATGCTCGGGGGGGCATGCGGGCAGGGTCGTGCGTGCATTGCATTATGGGTGTGTGTGGGCGCGCGCGCTTCCGGCACTTGGTGCCGAAAAGGTTAGCCATCACTGTTCTAGTCCAGCCCCCTACTCAAGCAGGAGACCCTATACCATTTCAGACAAGTGGCTGTCCAGTCTCTTCTTAAAAACTTCCAATGATGAATCACCCACAACTTCTGAAGGCAAGCTGTTTCACTGGTTAATGGTCCTCACTGTTAGGAAGTTTCTCCTTAATTCCATGTTTATTTTATTAATTCTTTAATTAGTTTCCAACCGTTATTTCTTGTCCTGCCCTCTGGTGCTTTGGGGAATAATTTGACCTTCCTCTTCGCGGCAGCCCCTCAAATACTGGAATACTGCTATCATGTCACCCCAGGACTGCCTGTACTCCGATTTTTGTCCTCTCCAAGGGGGATGATCGCATCTGAACGATCCTAAATGCCCGGGTTGCACGCCTCTCGCCTGCTGCGCTACATTGGACGGCAGAGCCGGTACCACCTCTCCTGGCGGCCTCTGGGGGGTTGAATGACTACCTCCTCCTTCGCCCTCCCCAAAATTTAGCTCGTAGCCCCGCCTCTCCTCTACGTCATCATCTAGCCAGGTTCCGATTGGCCTAGGAGGAAGGTCTACCCATTGGGTCACTCCGGTCGGCTGTCTGTCTGACTGACAGCGGGGGGAGGGGGGGCTGGAGGAGCAAGGGAAAACTTCCTTGTTTGGGGGTGACGCTCCCTGCCGGAGTCTGCGGTCACGGCCGGATCCCCGGGGGCTGCGGCGGCTTGGGGAACTCCGGCTGGAGCCGGTGACCAGGTACCTTCTTTCTTTCCATCTTGCTGCGGCTTGGGCGCCAACGGGAAGGGGAGTGGGGCTGGACTCCCTGTCTGGTCTAGTTTTGGGGTGATCGCGGGTCCGCCGGGGCAGGCTTCCTTAAGGATCGATCCTAAACAAGCGCTAGGTAGGATGCCCCCCCCCCCCTTTAATCCGGACTTCACCTGCATGTATGCATGCGTGTCTCCTGATCCGGGCCTCGCTGGGTCCCCATCCCCAACTTTAACATGGGGTGTGGATGGGAGGGCGTAAAAAGCAGGTCCCGTTCATTTCACGAGCGAAGCGGGGGTGGGGGGTGGGGGAAAGGAACCGTGGATTTATCCGGTTCTTTCTTTTCAAGCCCAGCCGTGCCCAGGTACCACGGATCCTGCCCATCCTAGGTGAGATCTTGCATGCATCTTGGAGATACGGTTCTGGGGCTCTGTGGTAGACCAAGCTCTCTGGAACACAGCAGATAAGAAAGCTTCTATGGAGATTTGCAGTCATCCAGGTCAGGGGTCTCCAACCTTGGCAATTTTAAGCCTGGAGGACTTCAACTCCCAGAATTCCCCAGCCAGCTTTGCTTCTCATTCAAGAAGCTTCTTCAGCAATTGCTTTTCCAAAATATATTCTACCTACAAGTTTCCAAGAACTGAAAACTGAAACTGAAGATGCTTCTTGGATGAGAAGTGAAACGTCTTCAAGGAAAAACAAAGTCCAGTTGCCTTTTTGAAAAAAGCACCTTTGGGATAGATAAGAAAGGCTGGTCTATTTTAAATTATGTCTGTATGATCTCCATTTATACAAATGTAAACATTGTGCTTATTATTACAAATCTGTGGGTTTGAATAGGGAAGTCCCCATTTCTATTCCTTGCTATGGGATGGGGAGAATGGATCCCAACCAATATAGATTTATTTTTTTTTTACAAAATCTAACATTTCTGGGAGACTTGATGCCCAAATGGCTCCTCTCTATTTTATAATTCGAAGATTTCTGCACACAATCCAATGAAGGATGTCCATTCCCTTTGGTGGTCCTTGTGCAGGAACATCTCATTCTGAGGGATCCCCCACAGAGGAACTTGTAGAATATATTTTGGAAAAGCAATTGCTATGTTCAAACGGTTTATTTACTCCTTCAATACATTGCAGATATTAGCTGACTGTCAAAGAGCTGGGATAATGGAGGAGCATTGAGTGAGAAGAGTGGGTGTTGTATTGATCTCTGGAATTTTTTTATGGCCTCCAGACCTGTCAAATAGCTAGACATGTTCCACATGGTCTAGGAAAGCAGAAACCCACAAGGGGCAACATAAATCCTAAAGAGCTATGCAACAGAATTGGACTCTGTCCTGTTCCTGGGTTTCTTTTCTTGGGTTTGCACCTAGCAGAAGTGGTAGTGCTGGAGAAGCTGTTGAAAGTTATTCCCCTGTTCCCCACCCTCCCATCTCTTCTTTTTCCCAGTCATCCAGGCTGACTGGTAGAACCTGGGAGCTGTTTTCTTGTCTGCTTCCCAACAGCCAGTTTCCAGGAGTTGGTGATGACCTCATCTCTGTAACGCATACTTTTCAGTGTGCAGATCATCTCTCCGATGCAAAGCTAGGGTGGGCAGGATGGTATTGCGTCCAGCTTCTTTCAAGAATGGGAGGGAATGGACAGCAGAAAGTTTAAATCCACCTTGGAGATTTCTGCGAAAGCAAAAAAGAGCAGAGAGGTGAGCACAAATGCGTGTACACGCGCGCGCGCGCGCGCGCGAACACACACACACACACACACACACCCACACCCACACACACAGTCATGCCTCTTTCATGAATTGGAGCTTGCTTTTGTGAGTTTGAGCATAGTATATATTTTTGCATATTGGTAATGGTGGTATATACAAACCTGACCACTGATTTCTCTCTTGGTGTGTCAGTGAATGGGAGGCAGCCAAGGAGTTAATAGCAGAATGCAGTACAATAAAGAACCCTTGACTTTATGCTACACAAACCTTATTGCTTTTAGTGCACTGTTCTCCCACACTCTTTATTGCCATGACAGTAATGTTTGCCTGGATGGAATATTATCCTTGGAGGGTTTCCTGGTGGAAAGCTGCTAATTTTATCAGTTGTACAGCTGTTCCTTTTTCCTTTTGTAAGGGATTTTCTGGTGATAAGAAAAAAAAAAGAGTTAGAACAATTGGCCGAAAAATATGTTCCACTGGAAGATAATATAATCTGGAGTTTTTGTAAAATTCCACCAGGTGTGGTGATTGTATTATAAAAATATTACCTGAAAAAAATATTACGTGGATGGTAAATGTGCATGCTCCATAAATGTACCTGATCTGTCCATGCTCCAAATTTGTGGACTTTAATCCCCACAATTCACAATCCATGCTTTCAAGGGTTTGCAATGTGAATGTCCGGCTCAGGAAGGCTGCCATAAATCACAATGCTGAGTGAAGCTTGTGCAATCTCCAAACTTTGTCCAGTACAAATGAAAATAACAGAATAGAAGCCTTTCTCTGTCTGTCTGCCAATCGGTTATTTTGCCTGAATCCGAGAAGGAAGTGTGCTAGAGATATATACCTTGCAATGGCCTGTGATGAAACCTCACTCGAAGACTTGTAGACCTGTAATTGTACGTGACTGTGTGCAAATAGCCTTTTCCCCTGATGGTGTCAACACAATAGGATCCATGACAGGGTTAGGGATAGGCTGATGGAAGGACCTTCCTTTTTACATTCTTTCCATTTATAGAGAATGGTGTGGATTTCCACTGTGGTCTGTTCAAACAAGGCTTAATGTTGCAAGATCCAATCTGGGTTAGTCACCAGGACCAGAGATTTAGTCTTCCAAGCTTTCAGATGTGCTGGAGCCCATCCTCAGGCAACTTTTCTCTTACATTGGGGTTTTGAAGGCCACAAAGATCATTACAATAATAGGTGGCCATCAACACCCCAATCAACCGATAAGAAGCCACACTCAACCAGGCACCATATAAATACCACACACAGAATAGCACAAAGCACACATTCTGTTAGAAGTTTTCTGAAGATGGGCTCCAGCATGGGTGCAAAAGCTCAGAAGATTAAACCTCTGTTCCCGGTGACCGACCCAGATTGGATCCTGCAACATTAACCTGGAACAGGTATATTTGCCTTCGTTTGTAAGGCTTAATGTGTTTATTGTATTAATCATGAGCATAATATTTATTATATTTATCTGATTGATTGATCTTCTGCCTTTTGTCCAGGATATGCGTTCCTCATCTTGGCTTGTTCAGTGAACTGTATTGCAAATTGATTGTAATTTTTGCTTTAGGGAAAACAATACTTTCAGTCTTTGCTTTCATCCCGTTGGGGGGGAAAAACCATATTATTAAATTATTGTCATGAGAGTCATCTTGATGCAGTGGTTAAGGCACCAGGCTAGAAACCAGCTGACCATGAGTTCTACTCCTGCCTTTGGCACGAAGCTAGATGTGTGAGTTTGAGCTAGTCACTCTCTCTCAGCCCTAGGAAGGAAGCAAGGGCAACCTACTTCCAAGAAACCTTGCTAAGAAAATTGCAGGGATCAGCTCAGGAAATTGCCGGGAATTGCTCAAAGGCACACACACAAAAGAAAGATTGTTAGCAGCTTTGTATGAATTTAGTCAAAGATAGTTGTAGCTCCATTTTATGCATTTGAAAAGTTCCTATAAGATGGGTGTCAAACTCAAGGTCCACGGGGTGCTTAGATGTGGCCTGCAGGGCTGCCCTGGAAAAAGCGAAGGACCAGCCTGCGGTGCCTCTGCCAGCGAAAGTGTAGCCTTCCTGAGCTCCGTTTTCGCTTGCAAAGGGTTGCAATAGCAATAGCAATAGCACTTATATACCGCTTTACAGTGCTTTAGAGCCCTCTCTAAGCGGTTCACAGAGTCAGCATATTGCCCCCAACAATCTGGGTCCTCATTTTACCCACCTCGGAAAGATGGAAGGCTGAGTCAACCTTGAGCCGGTGAGATTTGAACCGCCGAACTGCAGCTAGCAGTCAGCTGAAGTAGCCTGCAGTACTGCACTCTAACCACTGCGCCACCTCGGCAGAAGGCCGTCACGGCCGAAAACGGAGCTCGGGAGCCCGTTTTCACTGGCAGAGTGCTCGGGCCACCACAGGCACCCCTGACATGAGTGAAGTTGAGCTGGCCACGCCCCCCCTGGCCACCCCCATCCCCCCGAGGTCAAACACAACCCTGATGTGGCCCTCAATGAAATAGAATTTGACACCCCTGCTATAAGAGTAATAGGAGCTTTTTTAGTCAGCTCTTTAAGGCAATGGCCCCCAACCTTTTGGATCGGTTCCGTGGAGAGAGGTTTTTCCCGCAGCCTGGAAGGGGCGTGGTTTCACATGCTGCTTGGATCCCACAGATGGGGCTTGGCTTGTTTGCGTAGCCCAGTTTCTGGCATGCCACAGCCTGGTGCTGGTCCACGGACTGGGGGTTGGGTACCCCTGCTTTAAGGTACAGACCTGCTCTGATTTTTTTCCTCCCTAGTAAAGAAGAGCCTGGCGCAGACTGGTTATTTTGTGCCGTCAGAAGACTGCCGGCACTGTTTTTCCCAGCCTCTGTTCGGGAGCACAATATTCTCAGCCGGCTTCAGTTTGGAATAAACTGTACTCAAGAGATCTCAGAATGGGTCTTTTAGCACTGAACACACAATCCTACCTATACCGAAGTGCCTTTTCTTCACTCTCTTACCATTTCTCCCCACCCCCCACCCCCCACCCCCCGTAGGAACGGTTTCACGTGAATTGAGCTATTAGTTAATCTGCTATACTGTTGATACCCAATTCTATCTAATGTTATCGGATACTTTCTATTGAAAGATTAAGTTGTCATAAAATATGAGGATGTGCTGTGCTTTTCCTTGCGCAGCTTCTGGTGGCATGAGCAAGCAATACATTACCAACATGTCTAGAGAAACACATTTGTTCTGGCATTAATGTCCAACCAACAACAATACTGAGAGTTATTTGCTGTGATGGTTGCTTTGCCAGCTGGCAAGAACCGTGTTAGAAATGTTTTCCCTTTCCAACTTTGCAACGCTTCACATTTGGTTAGAAAGAAGTGTTTGGATTCAGTTCGGAAGAGACCAGGTGACATCACCTTTTCCACTTTAAAAAAATGATTAAAAGGCATAAGCTTTTGTGAGCTACAGCTCACCTCCTCAGATGCACGGAGTGGCTAGACTGGTATAGAATTTAATTTGGGATGAATCAGGAGGAAAGAGAGAGGTGTTTCAAAACGTGAGGGAGAATGAATGTAGCACTCATCTGAAACTCATGAAAACAGCTACATCTGGAAAATACCTACTTGTAGACAAGTGTTTTATTTGCTATCGTGTTTTCCAAGACCCTCATTCAAACTCATGAACACAGCTACATCTTGAAAATGCCTGCTTGTAGTAAAGTGCTCTATTGGCTATCCTGTTTTCATTGAGCAGGGTGGCGCAGTGGTTAGAGTGCAGTACTGCAGGCTACTTCTGCTGCCTGCCGGCTGCCTGCAATTTGGCAGTTCAAACCTCACCAGGCTCAAGGTTGACTCAGCCTTCCATCCTTCCGAGGTGGGTAAAATGAGGACCCAAATTATTGGGGGAAATATGCTGACTCTGTAAACTGCTTAGAGAGGGCTGTAAAGCACTGTAAAGCGGTATAGAAGTCTAAGAGCTATTGCTATTGAAACTCATGAACCCAGCTATGTCTGGAAAATATCTATTTATAAATGTCTTTATTTGCTACCTGTTTTCCAAAACCCTCACTGAAACTCATGAAAACAGCTACATCTTGATAATGCCTACTTGTAGACAAGTACTTGATTTGCTATCTTGCTTTCCAAAACCCTCATTGAAACTCATGAACCCAGCTATGTCTGGAAAATATCTATTTATAAATGTCTTTATTTGCTACCTGTTTTCCAAAACCCTCACTGAAACTCATGAAAACAGCTACATCTTGATAATGCCTACTTGTAGACAAGTACTTTATTTGCTATCTTGCTTTCCAAAACCCTCATTGAAACTCATGAACACAGCTCTGTCTGGAAAATATACATTTATAGATAAGTACTTTATTTGCTGTCTGTCTTCCAAAACCGTAATTGAAACTCATGAAAGCAGCTATATCTTGATAATGCCTACTGGTAGAACAAGTGCCCCAGTTGCTGTCCTGTTTTCCAGAGCCCTCACTGAAACTCCTGAAAACAGCTACATCTGGAAAATACTATTTGTAGAAAAGTGCTCTGTTTGCTACCCTGTTTTTTCCCAAGTGCTTCTTCCTAGTTGAATTTGACGCATTGTACTTTGCTTGTGACCTGTAGGTTTTAATTTTCTGAAGTCGAGAGGAGTACTTTTGCAATACGTACTGTATGCTCTGGCAGCATCTTATATAATTTATTCTTTCCAGCATGGGGTAATTAAGCATGACTTGAGGATAAACAGTTAGCAGCAAATCTGTTTTCCTTGAGGGTAGGCATAAAAGAGCAGAAGAATTCCACTCTTCTTTGTTATAGTTAATATAGTTCATAGTTCAGCACATTTGGCTGTTTCCACTGATAATGTGGGGAAGGGAGTAAGAGAAATTTGTAGTTAGGCAGTAATGATCAGCAGAGCACAAGCTGCCATTTCAAAAGTGACAACCTGAGATTTCAACACAACTGTTGCTGTAGCTCCTTCTCAAGAATCAGAACAAGAAATAAAATCTGCGCTTTTCATTTGTGTCCCACAATGGGCAAGTGAACTGGCAGAGACTTCTGGATAAAGAACTTAATAGGAGCCGTGGTGGCGCAGTGGTTAGAATGCAGTATTGCAGGCTAATTCTGCCGACTGCCAGCAGTTCGATACTCACTGGCTCAAGGTTGACTCAGCCTTCCATCCTTCCGAGGTTGGTAAAATGAGGAGCCAGATTGTTGGGGGCAATAGGCTGACTCTGTAAACCGCTTAGAGAGGGCTGTAAAGCACTGTGAAGCGCTATATAAGTATAGGTCCTATTGCTAATACAAATTAACAAGATAATGTAGGGTTTCCTGCCTAAGTAGGGGGTTGGACTAGAAGACCTCCAAGGTCCCTTTCAACTCTGTTATTTCTATTTCTAACCCCACGGTGCTATAAAAATGGCATTTCAAAAGTGTTTGATGGAGGACCCCAGATTTGTGTGGTCTCTGAAAAGAGACTCATTGGAAATGTGTGGTGTGTTATTCAATCTGGGTAAGATCCACATGTATTTAGTGCGTGGATGTTTGTTTCATTTCCTTCAGTTATGTATATTGGTCATCTAAAATAGGGGTAGGGAACATGGCATCTTGGGACTTGCATCACCCAATATCTTGTACTATTAGTCCACATTTGTATATTCCAGGCCTTTTTGCATTCACTCTGGATTTTTATTAGACCCTTCTTGCAAGTATTCATAAATTAAAGATACTTTTAATTTTATTCATCATTCTTCAACTTATAATCACTCCAGTACAGGAAATAATTATTAGTATTGTTTAACAAAAAAACAGCATGTTTGGCATTATGAACTGTGGTGGCGCAGTGGTTAGAGTGCAGTACTGCAGGCTACTTCTGCTGACTGCCGGCTGCCTGCAATTCTGCAGTTCGAGTCTCACCGACGCAAGGTTGACTCAGCCTCCCATCCTTCCGAGGTCGGTAAAATGAGGACCCAGATTGTTGGGGGCAATATGCTGACTCTCTAAACCACTTAGAGAAGGCTGTAAAGCACTGTGAAGTGGTATATAAGTCTAAGTGCTATTGCTTGCTATTGCTATTTGGGCCACTTTATTGAAGGAGATTGAACAGCAACTAGTAGTAGCAGGAAAAATGTGATCTGGGAAATTCATTTTTATCTGCTACATGAAATATGACTATTGTATCTGGGCTGGAAAAATCTGGACAACCACTAGGTGACAGCAAACAGTTATTTATATAATCTTGTTACCTCCATCTAGTGGCTTCCTAGGATTTTGCAACTCAGATTTTAACCATAAAATAAATGCCATTCCAGCTTGGAAGAAGAGTGGGCAGGGAGAAGCAGTTTGAGCCATGGGAAGAGGTAGGATTATAGTAGTAGGAGTGACAACGATAAGAAAAGGGGAGGAAGGTTCAAAAGAGATGTGGGGTGGGGTGGTTTGAGTGGCACGTGGCAGCAGTGGACTTTGCTGAGCCAAATATATATGCCACTGCAGAAAATGTTTGGCTGCCTTGTTGAACATTGGTAGCAAATGGAGCAGTGCTTCAGAGGCTGCAAAGAATCTTTTCTGGAGGCACATTGGTTTGCAAGCTGTCCACTCATGTAGTTGCTGAAAAGTTGCCCTTGGACTGTTGAAACCTGAGTCCAAATCCCATCCTGGCAGGAAATCATTGGAAGCCAATCCTGGAGGTCACCAGGCTTGAGACAACTGCCCACAAAGCATCACTCCACATGTCAAAATGCTTATATTGATCAATTAATAGGCCAGCTTCTTTTGTTAGGAAAAGGCATGCAGTTTTAAGCTTTTGGATATCTGTTTAATGAAACTGAGGCTACCCAATGGAACTGTGATTTCTGCCCTTGAATGTTATTTACTGATATGCAGGTAGTCCGCAACGTATGACCACAATTGAGCCCAAAATTTCTGTTGCAAAGCGTGACCGTTGTTAAGTAAGTTTCACCCCATCCTATGACCTTTCTTGCCACCGTTGTTAGGTGAATCCCTGTAGTTGTTAAGTTAGTAACGTGGTTGTTAAGTGAATCTGGCTTCCCTATTGTCGGAAGGTCACAAAAGCTGATCACGTGACCCTGGAACACTGCAATCTTCATAAATACGAGTCGGTTGCCAAGCATCTGGATTTTGATTTGATCACACGACCATGCAATGGTCATAAGTGTGAAAACCAGTCATAAGTCACTTTTTCAGGGCCATTGTAACTTTGAACGGTCACTAAATGAACTGTTGTAAGTCCACAATTACCTGTAAAATAGTGTCGTTAAAACAAACAAACGGATACCCCTTTCTGTTGCTCTTCGTTTGACCTGTAGATGATCCCTATTATTTCTCTTTTTGAGAGAGATTTCTTCTCCTTTAACCTGCAGGAAAATTTCAAGATACATGCCTTGCTGAAAGCGGAGAAGATGTTATGTTGGGGATATTGGTCTTTCGGATTTCCTGGCTCAGATAGCACTCTGCAGGCAGTCATCCCTGAACCTCAGACCACTGAATTCGTTCACGAGAGGAGTGTCAAGGAAGTGGCTTGTGGGAAAGACCATTCTGTGTTCTTATTGGAAGATGGGGAAGTGTACACCTGTGGGGTCAACACCAAAGGCCAACTCGGTCATGGGGGAGAAGGCGGCAAGCCAGGTGGGTTGATTTTGAGTGCTTGATTCCAAATCCTTTCATTTTCATGATTTGTCTCTGTTGGCATTTATTGTTTCTAATAGTTTTGAGGGAAAAATTGAAGGCAAACGAGCAGAAGAAGATCATGGCTTCAAAATCTAAGGGACTGGTTTGGACAAAACTCAACAGCACTTTTTTGTGCGGATGTTGATAAAAATAGGATAACCAACATGATTGCCAATGTCCGATGACAGATATGGCACAAGAAGAAGAAGAAGAATAGTTTTGAATTATCATTCTTATATTTATGGTTTTTCTGTGACTATTGTTAATCAGGGGTTCCAAATGTGTTTTTTTGCTGATGGGCACATCTGAACTTTTGAAAGCAAGTTAGAGGACACTTTCACAACACATGCTGTGACACGTGCTCCAAACGGTGGAAACATTGGGGAGCGATATTATCAATACTGTGTTTGATAGTAGATTATTCGAATTATTTGGGGGTGTGACCGGTATAAGAAAAGTTAAGACGCTGGGACTTTTTAACGGTGAACTAAGAGTCTCTATAATTCACACAGGTAATTTTCTTCTCGTCTAGAAGATCTGGCTCAAGTTGCTTTTTCTGTCTGACCTCAAAATAACCTTTGTCAGGAACCATGAAGTGTCATGTCCAGAGTGTGTCTTGTTCAAATTATATCCTCCTTACACTTCCAGCAACAGGAGCACCCTGTTTCAATTTGTCCATGATGTTGACAGAGAGCTAAAAGAATGCTAGTAGTCTCTTACTCATTCAGATTTTGGCAGCTTTGCAAACAGTTGCTTTCCCAAAATCACTAAAGCAGGTTTCTCTCTCCTGTGGTCTGATGGATAGAAAGTCTCAGGTGATATAGATGTTATGGACTCTATTTCAAATTCTAAAAGGCAGGGATGGGCACACAGACTGTGCTTTGATTTTTAAAAATGTTTTCAAGGCCTCAGGGATGTGAGAGTGGCATGGTGGTATCATATTCCCGCCTTAGGCATGAAAACTAGCTGGGTGACTTTGAGCTGGTCTATCTCTCTCAGCATCACTCACCTCACAAGGTGGTGGTTGTTGTGGGGAAAAGAGGAGGAGGAAGGAGTATAACAGAATAACAGAGTTGGAAGGCATCTTTGGAGGTCTCCTAGTTTTAGGTAATTTCAGTATGTTTCATCATTTTTGTCTTAAATTTTTTTTACTGGGCTGATTTCAAATACTTTAAATATTTGTTTTATCAATGTAATTGGGTATTTTTCCTGTTAAGCCTAAACTACTTTGAGATACCCCAAACCATAGAAATAAGGAAATTGCCAGCCAGCATTCCAAACATTGATGATTGAACAAATACAAAACAAAGCCCTAAGTGTTTCTATATGTATTATTGAAGGTAGAGAAGTGAAAAAGTTTGTAGCTAGACGTAGTGGGCAAAATTTGGTCTATTGAAGTGGCACCAATGGTAACAAGCAAGTTTTAAAAATAAATTTCTCCTTTTACAATCATTTTCACATGGATTTCCATTCTCAATGTATTTGCTTGCAGAATCCAACAGTCCAGGTTAATACTGTTATCCCCTAGACTAGAGATTATTCCCACCCAAACTGAGGATTTTGGGGAAAAATTATATTTTGCCATCTGCAGAGTAGATTTTGGAAACATGCCTGTAACGTGTTGTACTTTTCCAATATGGATAGTCTAGCTTTGTTAAGAAATGCAAAACATATGTACTAACTTGAGGATAGTTTGGTCAAACTTCCATAATTCTGTTTGTTGATTTCACTAAATTCATGTGTCTCCGCAACCAAAAATTTTAAAAGGATGGCCCCCTGTAGAAGAATTTGAAACAAAAAAAAGCACATATGAATTCTAAAATTCATGTCATTGGTAAGAGGGAGCATTTTATTTCTCCTTTTTAAGCAAAAAATAAACCCTAAACACAGTTTCTTCCACCTTCAAGAAAGTTATGGCCCAAAATGTATTGGCACATTAAAGTAATTAAAATTGACTGTGTTTGCAACATTGTTGTTTGCAACATTGTTGCCTTCTGCCACATAGCTCCCAGCGACCGGTAAGATCCCACAGGGTTGGGCTCCTCCAGGTCCCGTCAGCTAAACAGTGCCGGCTGGCGGGCCCACGGGGGAGGGCCTTCTCTGTGGTTGCTCCGGCCCTCTGGAACCAGCTACCCCCTGAGATCCGGACCACCCCCACACTGCTGGCCTTCCGGAAAGCAGTGAAGACCTGGCTCTTCCGGCAGGCTTGGGGCCGTTGATCTCGCCTCTGTAATTGGCGAGGTCCGGCCATGTAACGGTATGCATGAGTTTTTAACTGTTTTTAATTGTTTTTATTATGGTTTTTTTTTTAACGGTTTTTTTTTTATATTGTTGTGAGCCGCCCAGAGTCCCTTGGGAGTTGGGCGGCATACAAATTTAATAAATAAATAAATAAATAAATAAATTGTGGAAATGAAAAAAATTTATATTTATTTTGTTCTTCTTTGCTCATTTGTCAGGACCAAAATACCTTTGGACCTGGAATTTTACTTTTTATTTTAAAAATGTATATATGGTTGCCCATCTGAAACAAAAAACTCTGAATGATTGACAATACTGTACAAAGCTAATATATAACAAAGTGAACAAAGCAATTAAAAATGAAACCAATACATACAAGAGCCAAGGTATCTCACAAACAATTCACAGTCCCAAACTCACACATATTGGCCAGTACTAGCTACCTGGCCACCATGCCTCGAGATAGAGCTAGCTTTTCATGAGATTCTAGGTGTCCACCAGGATTGGGGTATCTGGATCTTCGAGAGGAGGCTCTTCCATAGGGTGACAAGGTATGTTTTTCTGAGGTCTGCATGATGACACTGTTTCACCAAGGGGCTTTGGAGCAGGCCCACCCAGTCAGATCTGGTGGGGAAACAGCTGGAGGCAAGTGGTCCCATAAGTAACTGACCCTGTGCACAGCTTTAAGGATGATAACTAGCATCCTGAATTGCAGTTAGATGTCTACTAACTAGATGATAGCACAGCTTATCCAGGATCAGCATCATGGTGTTAGCAATAGCAATAACACTTAGACATATATACCACCCCATATTTATTTATTTTATTTAATAAAATTTGTATGCCGCCCAACTCCCGAAGGACTCTGGGCGGCTCACAACAGATGAATAAAAAGACACCAATAAAAAACATGATAAGTACAATTTAAAAATATATCAATAAAACATTTACACATACATACATGGGCCAATCCATCGGTTATTGGCCCCAGGCCTGCCGGAAAAGCCAGGTCTTAACGGCTTTACGGAAAGCCAGTAAGGGGGTAGTACGGATCGCGGGGGGCAGTTGGTCGCGAAGGATGGAACTCGTGTGGGTGTACCTTGGCACACCCACAACTGCTCGCGCAGCTGCATTCTGGACTAACTGTAGTCTCCGGACACTTTTTAACGGTAGCCCCATGTAGAGCACATTGCAATAGTCAAGTCGTGAGGTGATAAGGGCATGAGTGACTGTGAGCAGTGCTCTATAGTGCTTTACAGCTCTCAGCGGTTTACAGAGTCGGCATATTGCCCCCAACAATCTGGGTCCTCATTTTACTGACCTAGGAAGGATGGGAGACTGAGTCAACCTTGGAGACTATCAGGATCGAACTCCTGGCTGTGAGCAGAGTTAGCCTGCAATAGTGCAATATTGCATTCTTTTTTTTTTCTTTCCAAATTTTATTGATTTTTTTATTGATTACATTTCAGGGCTTAATAAACATTGTGTTGTCTGGGTATTTAATTTGCTTAACAATTCTGATTATATTCTTAATCTTCACCCCTTTTTTCTAACCACTGGTAAAATAGATTCCATGTTTGATAGTATTCTGTGTCTGCTTTCTGCTTAATTTTCAAAGTCAATCTATCCATTTCTGCACAGTTTGTATCTTCTTAATTATCTCTTCATCTCGCGGTGTTCCTTCATTTTTCCAATATTGTGCGAATATAATCCTCACTGCAGTTTGTTCTCTCCCAGCTGCTGAAACAAACAACACAACACAAGCAACGTGCAAACAAACCTTGTTTAATCTTTAAACTACTAATGCTCTCTTAGCAGTCGTGTTGGTTAAAACATAAAGTAGTCTTTTCGGTGCACCAACTGTTAATTAACGTCTTAACAGTTGGCAAGAGTTCAAGCACAAAGAATCCAAGAAGTTCAACAAATGAAGCTTAAATGATAAGAGCCACGAGAACTTACTGAAGTTGGCAGAAAGCCCAGAACTAGGAACAGGAAAAGTAATGCCGACTTGAAGCAAGAGCTGAACAGGAAACCCAAATCAATACGTGGATTGAACGGAGTTGTTTCCTGCAACGTGGTTGAGCGTGGTCACTACTTAAATAGGCTCAGGGCGTGGCCAATTAGCCCAAAGCCTTACTCCTGAGACCTCCTCCTGAGTAACCATTCTTGCCTCTTGACAGCTCTGCATGCCCTTGCATTCAGAATAGGCTCCTCCTCTTCTTCCTTGTCAGTGATGGGAGCCTCTGGAGGTTCCTAATAAAAACAGTTCAGGTTTAATGATTTTAATACTGCATTCTGACCATTGCGTCACTGGCATCATATGGACAAACCTTCGTGCCCCCAATACTGGGTGCACCATTGTATTCTGGCCTATTTGAAATGTTCAGCTGCTTTTCAAGAACAGTCCCGTGCAGAGTGAGGGCAGTCATCCAAATAGGATTGATTAAAAATGTGAGTGAACAAGAGCAGAACCTCCTAACCCAGGCCAATTGAGGCATAAAATGGATTTGAGCAAAGGCCCTGCTAGCTGTGTCTACCACCTGCTCTTCAAATCATGAGTCCAGGAGGGCTTCCAGACTGCATACCATTTCTGTCTGGGGAAGTGCTGCCCCATCTAAAGTTATAGATCTATCAGCTCCACAACCAAGGGGCTCAGAAACGCAGAGACGCTCCGTTTTGAGTTGCAATCAGTTTATCCTTGTTTATGCCCTCATCACTTCTAGGCATTGGGTATGCACCAGGGGTGGGTTCCAACTTACCTCGCTGCCGGTTCGCTCCCTCCTGCGCCTCGTGGGCACGCGCGTGCTTTGCGCGCGCATGCGCAGTAACGAATTTTTTTTTAAAAGAGCTGAAAACAAGATGGCGACTGCATGCACAGTGCCGGAACTCGGCTTCTGTGCATGCTCACAAGGAAAAAAAAACTTAATTTTTTAAAAAAAATTTAAAAAAAAATAAAAAAAAGATGGCGGCGCTTACGGACCGGCACCGACCGAACCG
Source organism: Thermophis baileyi (assembly GCA_003457575.1). Lineage (NCBI taxonomy): Eukaryota > Metazoa > Chordata > Lepidosauria > Squamata > Dipsadidae > Thermophis > Thermophis baileyi. The sequence continues at coordinate 2,540,127 of QLTV01004085.1, forward strand.
GATCGGTGATGTCATCGTGACATCACCAGCGGGTCGCTACCGGTTCGGGAGAACCGGTCCAAACCGGGAGGAACCCACCCCTGGTATGCACCCTGAAGCCATCAACTTGTACAGTCTGAGATGGCCCAACTAAGGGAATTCTGCATATCTTTTCTACTTCCTCTGGAACTCAAGTGGCATTAAAAAGAACAAGCTGCACAGTCCAAAATTACATTCCATCTGGAAGGTTGCTGATCCATCTGCTTTCAAATTCTGTACAGCCTCTTAAAGGAAGGAGGCTGTTCTCCTGAATTGCTATTTTCAGTCTAACGAGTTCTTGATAATAATATTAGGGTGTTAAATGGAGATCATCTCAGAGACATTTTTTCACTGCTTCATAGCACCTTCCTAGAAAGCTTTGGGAAATTGAAAAGTAAAAGTGTGTGCCTTAGTAGGCTTTGCATGTTAAATGGATGTCCTTGTCTCCTGTTCAATTGTTTTTAGCTCGATACTTGAGAGATTTGTCAGGAGCAGCGCACTGAATACTGGTAAAGCATCACTGCCCATTTTATCCCAGTATAATGGAGAAACAAGACCTTCTGCTTGCTATCTAGAGAAAAAGATTCTCGTGGAGGGTAGTTGCAGTTTAACATGATGGGAAACTGGCAACACTACAGTTTTGTAACAGAACCAGGCATGGAGTAGACAATAGTGGGGACGGAGGAAAAATTGGCTGATATCTGTATCAGATAGCAATAGCAATAGCACTTAGACTTATATACCGCTTCATAGTGCTTTACAGCCCTCTCTAAGCGGTTTACAGAGTTAGCATATTGCCCCCAACAATCTGGGTCCTCATTTTACCCACCTCAGAAGGATGGAAGGCTGAGTCAACCTTGAGCCGGTGAGATTTGAACCGCCGAACTGCAGCTAGCAGTCAGCTGAAGTAGCCTGCAGTGCTGCACTCTAACCACTGCGCCACCTCGGCTCCCTCGGATGACATAATAGGGAAGTTTCAGACATGCAAATTGGATATTTTTAGATGCACAGTAGTGTTAAGTTATGATAAGTTGCAGGAGGAACCAAATCTTTGAAGGACCATCTTTTGCCAGTCACATCTACCTGACCCACAAGGGTGGGGAGGCAGGGAATGGGATGGGTCCCCTCTCCTTAGGAGGTCCATTGAGCAGTGGGTCCAAGAAGAAAGGCCTTCTCTGTGGTGGCTCCCTTCCTATGAGGGAGATAAGATTGGCCCCTACTTTGACAGTCCTTCGCAAGGCCCTGAAAATCTAGTTTTGCCAATGGGGCTGGGAATCCCAGAGTGGGATGGAGCCCATCAAATGACTCATTTGATTTTGTCGCAAGATTGATGGGGGCTTATTGATTTTTTATTGTTTTTGTATTGGGCTTTTATCCTTGTCAGCTGCCTGGAGTTACTGAGAGTGAGTTGGGTTGGCCACATACATTTTCTTAAATAAATAAATCTTTTGTTTTGCAAATATAAATCTTCCAACCACTTTTATGTTCTAGTCCAGGGGTCTCCAACCTTGGTAACTTTAAAACTTGTGGACTTCAACTCCCAGAACTCTGGGAGTTGAAGTCCACAAGTCTTAAAGTTGCCAAGGTTGGAGACCTCTGTTCTAGTCTACTTGCTTGATGGAGAATTCTGAAAACTCAAAAGTTTTCAGCAGTTTTGAACAACTTCAGGTCACCTACAAGATACTACCTCTATGTATTTAGGAGTTGAGGCTCATAATCAACTCAGTTATGATAGCTTTAACAAATCTTGGGTTTTGAACTCTCTCTCTTCTTCCCCTTCCACTCTTTCTGCTTCGAAGGGTTGCATGAGGTAAAAGGTTTTGGATTCTTGGAAAGGTTCAACCTTTCTCTTCTTTTTCCTCAGAACAAATTGATGCTCTAGCTGACCAGCACATTGTCCATGTGGCCTGCGGTGTGTCTCATAATGTGGCGCTTAGTGACCAAGGCCAGCTTTTTTCCTGGGGTGCAGGAAGTGATGGCCAGTTGGGCCTTACAACGACGGAAGATGCTGTAACAATTCCAAGGTAAATATGAGAGATTATGCTTGTGGGACTTTTCTTATTCTTGGGGTAGATTGCAGATTGATTTCAAGGAAATCTGTTTTTCCATAAAAAAAAGTGGAAGACAGTGGAAGTCTGTAGAGATTCTCAGTCATCCAGGTCATGGTTGTCCTCAAGGTGCTTTTTTAAAAGGCAGCTGGGTTTGTTTTTCCTTGAAGATGTTGTGCTTTTCATCCAAGCACCTTCTTCAGTCCTGACTGAATGGT
>QLTV01004085.1:2547326-2573408 GCA_003457575.1 Thermophis baileyi
AAAATGAATTCCAGAGTTTATCAAGACATTTTGCAGGAAAACGTACGACCATCTCTCCGCCAACTGAAGCTCCGCAGAGGATGGGTGATGCAACAGGACAATGACCCAAAGCATACAAGTAAGTCAACAAAACAATGGCTTCAGCAGCACAGAATACGCCTTCTGGAGTGGCCCAGTCAGAGTCCTGACCTCAACCCGATTGAAATGCTGTGGCATGACCTTAAGAGAGCGATTCACACCAGACATCCCAAGAATATTGCTACACTGAAACAGTTTTGTGAAGAGGAGTGGACCAAAATTACTCCAGATCGTTGTGCAGGTCTGATCTGCAACTACAGGAAACGTTTGGTTGAGGTTATTGCTGCCAAAGGAGGGTCAACCAGTTATTAAGTCCAAAGGTTCACATACTTTTTCCTCCCTGCACTGTGAATGTTTACATGTTATGGTCAATTAAACCATGGCAACATCTAATGTTTGTGTAGTATTATTTTAAGCAGACTGTGTTTTTCTATTGTTGTGACTTAGATGACGTTCAGAGCACATTTTATGACCAATTCATGCAAAACTCCACGTAATCCCAAGGGGTTCACATACTTTTTCTTGCAACTGTATATATATATTTTAGTGTGGATGGGTGGATGTTTGGAGTTTTTGCTATGGTTTTGTCTTTTTGCTGACTTTATTGTTGCTTGTAAGCTGTCCAGGGTTACGGTGCATATACAAGAGGCTATATAAATCTTTGAAAATGAAATGAAACCAAATGAACTTTGGGGGCACATTCTGTTAATCAGTGACCAAAGAAATCTCTTCCCCCCCCCCAGAAAAATAAGGAGAGTGTTCCAACTTTGATAAAGCATTGTCCTGTTCAAGCACACATATTGTTCTGATCCAGCTCCCCAAACATGACAAATCCTCTGAAGTTAAATCAATAATTCCTTTATTAGAAGTGCCAGCAGCCCCGGCAAAAAGTTTCTCTTTCACTGCAGGCTAACAAGTCCGTCCAGCAGGAAGATGAATAGTTGTCTGCCACATCTATTCATCTCTGCCCCCTGCCTTTTATCCCCAGAGGTAGGATGGGGCTTCGCTAGCAGCGGTGGCTCTTCCGGCCCAAGGATCGGCCCAAGGATTTCCACTGCTCTCCTCTCCTCTGCCTTCTGTGCATCTGCGCGTCAGGCACTGGACCCAGCTGTTCCTCCTCTTCCACATCAGGCGCCTCCAGACCTGGGGGCTGTTGACTCTCCATCTGAGGGCTGACGGACAGCTCAGGCTCCGCCTCTGTCTCTCTCTCTGACAGCTCCATTCCCTCTTCCCCCTCAGAGCTCTCAGGTTGCCTTGATGCTGACCCTGACTCCCACACATCCTCCTCCTCTGATTTGGCTGCTGGAGGGGCCAGCGGTCGATAGGGCACAACACATATGTAACACTGGAGCTGGGTAGCTGCACAGAGCTTGCCTTCAACTCTATAGTCCAGTGATGGCAAACCTTTTTTCCCTCGGGTGCTGAAAGCGTGCGCGCAATAGCGCGTGTGTCCACACCCATAATTCAATGCCCCCCATGTGCCATGTGCCCCCCTGCGCATGTGTGCACACACACCCCGCGCATGCATGTACGCCCCCGTGCCCCGTTTTGGGCCTAGCAGGCCTCCCTGAAGCCTCCTGAGGCCGGAAACGGGCCGTTTCCAGACTTCCGGTAGGCCCGGTAGGCCCGTTTTTTGCTCTCCCCAGGCTCCAGAGGCTTTCTGTGGCAAGAAACAAATGGAAATCTAGTATTTTGTAAGGTGGGAGCAAAATGCTAACCTTGCTGTGGCAGACCTGTAAACCAGGGTTCATTCCAAATGTGGCTCAGGAGGCTGCATTGAGGAGGCTGATTGGAATTTTACAGTCCCACATAAGAATTTTACACTCCTATAGCAGCCTGGGTTTGAATGTAGATCCTCCTTATCTCTTGTACACAAATTGAACCTAAAAAAAGAAACTATGATTTGTGTAACTAGGTCTCCCAAACTATCAAATTTGTTTCTTTCGTAGCAGAATAGCAATAGCAATAGCACTTAGACTTATATACCGCTTCACAGTGCTTTACAGCCCTCTCCAAGCGGTTTACAGAGTCAGCATATTGCCCCCAACAATTTGGGTCCTCATTTTACCCACCTCAGAAGGATGGAAGACTGAGTCAACCTTGAGCCTGGTGAGATTTGAACTGCCAAATTTCAGGCAGCCGGCAGTCAGCCGAAGTAGCATGCAGTACTGCACTCTAACCACTGCGCCACCGTAGCTCAAATGGGCCATTTGAACTGCTAAATCCTATGCACATTTTTCAGCTGCTTTTTATTGTTTATTTTTGAGAAGAGTATCTATAACAGAGTTGATCGTTTATTTTACTTGGTTATTGGTTATTTCTGAAGCAGCCTGTTTCATTTTTGTAAGCAGTATTATAGCCTTTGATAATCTTTAATGCAGATCGGGAATCTCCTTGCCATGTGAAACTTTTAAGGACTCAAAAAGTTGTCTACATCAGCTGTGGAAGTGACCATACTGCTGTTCTGACAAAGGTAGGAGAACTATAATTGATCATAAATTGGCTGGTACTTGAGGGCTGGAAGGACATTCTTTCTCCATCCAATAATAGTAGTATTGCTATTTGATATGTACTAGAGCCTTAGCGTATACAAGCAAAATGATCCAAATAGAATCCAATAGAAGCAAGTATTAACAATAAATATTACAATTTAGTTGAAAGCATTTTGAAACGAAAGGCCCTTCCTGCTTCCTAAAGAACAGTTTTGAACCTCAGGAGTTTGGACTTCAAATATCTTTCAAAGAGGAGTAGGTTCCAAAGAATACGACTGAAATGGAGAGTAGTGTTTCTGATGTAAGTAAAAACTAAGTGCCCCTAATTCAGGGGTGTCGAACTCATGTCGTCACAGCTGTGTCACGTGACGTATTGGGACCCCTGTGAAATGGTCGTTCGACCCCCAAAGGGGTCGCGACCCACAGGTTGAGAACCGCTGTTTTAGCACATAAGAAATTAGGCTTAGTTCTTTGTTTAGTGCTTAAGAAATGTATATGCTTTTTTTTCTTCAATTCTTCCTCTTGCATACAATAGCCAATTAAAAATTACCCCAAAAAGTTTGTATTCAAAGTTGTGGGGGTTTCTATCGGAACTGTTGGATTAAGGGCTTTGAAGAAGGAACTTATTTGGGGTCAAAGGATGCTTTACTCTAAGTGAAAATGTTCTTGTGATCTTTGTGACAGAGTGGAGGAGTGTTTACCTTTGGTGCAGGTTCATGTGGGCAACTTGGTCATGATTCATTGAATAATGAAGTCAACCCTAGAAGAATTCTGGAGCTGATGGGCAGTGAAGTCTCCCAGATCGCTTGTGGTAGGTGAGTGGCCTTTTGGGCAAATCTTTCACAAGGCCAAAGATTGTCAGCCTTGCTTAAGCAAATGGAAAACAAAATATAGAGGAAAGTGAACTCTCAAGACAGTTAATTAGCTCCTTATTATATGTTTGGTATCCAAAACTGTTCACTTGAAATCACTTGGGTGATTTCTTTTACCTTTTATTCCCAATATATTTGGAGTGGGAAACTGGGACACTTAAGCGACATCTGGAGAAATTGCAGATTTAGATGTTTGCATTAATCTGCTATTGGGCAGAGAATATAAACCTCCCCTTTGCAGCCCAAAAAGTCAGATCCATTTGTAATAGGATTTTTGCCAATAATAAATGATTAATTTAAAATTACCAATAAATAAATAATAATAAATAATATGTTTAGGTACTGTATGTTTTCATACCATTTAAATAGTTTAAAAGAAAATGGACAAATTGGAATGATATTGCTCTAATGCACGGGTGTCAAATTCGATCACGTCACATGACGTATCGTGATGTAGTGCGATGTTTTTTGCCTTTGCGGAGCTGGGGTGGGCGTGACCTGCGCGTGACGCATCCGGCCCACGGGCCGCCAGTTTGACATGCCTGCTCTAATGGAATATGACAGTGACAGTAACCTTTTCCGGACCGAGTGCCCAAAGCACACGCGCCCGAACCCCCAAAATGCAATGTGCACGCAGCCCCCGCACATGCGCCCCCGCACATGCGCATGCAGGCCCCCCGCATGCGCCCCTGTGCATGCATGTGTGAGCCCCCTGCATGCGCCCCACCCCCCTGCATGCACCCCCCCGCACACATCCTCCCCCCATGCATGCGCGGCAGAGACCCAACGACCAGATGGCCGGCGGGAGGCGTGCGCGCATGCGCGGTGGAGCTGAACTGGGACAACGGTTCGCGTACCCACAGAGATGGTGTGCCATAGGTTCGCCATCACGGGAATATGACATCTGCTCCAACTATCATTTTACTTTAAGGTTTTATCAGCTTTACTTATTTTCTATTTAACCAACATGTTTGATACAATAATGAACAAGCAGAGACGTAGCCTCTTACCTCTATTCAGGCCACACTGTGAAGCAGGCAGTACAATTTAGAGGTAGCTATAGTGGAGTTCTGGATGGAATGAAGTTGGTTATGGCTTATAATGGCTTTCCAGAATCTGGATCATTGTAGCTGAGCTGGGCAGTAGCCATGTTGCTTGGGATTATACAAATGAAGTGTCAGCAGCTAGGAGACACCAGGATGGAGAAGGCAAAATTGTGAGGTCAGTGGGTGATCTTTAAGGAATGCAGAAATCTCTTCACTCTTAAGCGATTGGGAAAGATATGTGCTTAGGCAAATAATTTTAAGAATTTCCACAGGGTGTTCTTCTCTGTGGTTCCTACAGAGACTTTTTGGTCTCTTCTTTAGCAATGCCTCTTAAAAATTTGGGAGTGGGATGATGCATTTTGAATTGCCCAGCTTGGCCCACCTTTTTTCCTGAAGAATGTTATTGCAGGAGGTGTTTACCAAGTTATGTTTTATTTGCCCCTTTCAAGGTCTCCATTGTATTGCTAGAACAGTCATCAATATTGTATTGGCTCTGAGCTGGTCATGATAGTAGCAGAAGGACGGACTGGAGCAAGGATGGGAGTGGGGATCTGCTTTTTTCTATCTTACAAGTGTAACTAGCAGTAGCAATAGCATTCAGACTTATATCATCATCTTTATTTAATGACCCCATAATCCCTTGTGGGGTGGAGTCTGGGCAACTGAATGGAGCTAGCAGAGTGTTTTAATGGCCGGATGCCCTTCCTATCCCCAATGCGGAGTTTTGTTCAGCAGATATATTCTCAGTGTGCCCAGAGAGAAAAATATCTGCCTCTACCTACCCTGTTTCCCCCAAAATAAGACATCCCCTGATAATAAGCCCAATCGGGCTTTTGAGTGCATGGCAATAAGGCCAAGCGCTTATTTCAGGGTTCAAAAAAATATAAGACAGGGTCTTATTTTCGGGGAAATGGTAGGATCGAACTCACAGCCTCCTGATTGTGAGGCAAGAACTCCACCTCTAGGCCACTGCACCACTCCAGCATTCAGACTTATATGCACCCCCCCATGCTTTACAGCACTCTCTGGGTGGTTTATAATGTTTGCATATTGCCCCCAACAATCTGGGACCCCATTTTACTGACCTTGGAAGGATGGAAGACTCGAACCCCATCAGGATCGAACTCTAGGCTGTGGGCAGAGTTTGCCTGCAATACTGCAGTTAACCACTGCACTACCAAATAGATCAGGGGTGTCAAACTGGTGGCCCGTGGGCCGGATGCGTCACGTGCAGGCCACGCCCACCCCAGCTCCGCGAAGGGAAAAAAACATCGTGAAATGTCATGTGACGGCAACGTGACGTGGTGAGTTTGACACTCGTGAAATACATGAATGGTCAGGGAGAGAAAAAAAGAGTTGTCCTCTTTCATGTTCAGTTTGCACTGAATATAATTGGTTGTTGAAGAAGACTGCTTTACAAACGGTTTGGTTATTTTGATATTTTCAGACAGCACACTCTAGCCTTTGTGCCTTCTTCAGGAATGATCTATGCATTTGGCTGTGGAACTAAAGGCCAGCTGGGAACTGGACACATCTGCAGTCTTAAATGTCCTTCTCCAGTCAAAGGCCATTGGGCAGCTTATGATGAGCAGATCTCTGGTAGAGCAGGTAAGTGACTAGAATTGTATTTGTTTATTTAGCATATGGCGTTGTTACATTAGCCAGAAGACTACAGGTAGTCCTCGACTTACAACAGTTCGTTTAGTGACCGTTCTAAGTTACAACGGCACTGAAAAAAGTGACTTACGACCATTTTTCACACTTACGACCTTTGAAGCATCCCCATGGTCACATGATCAACAATTCAGATGCTTGGCAACTGGTTCATACTTATGACGGTTACAGTGTCCTGGTGTCACGTGATCAGCTTTTGCGATCTTCTGACAGTCAAAGTCAACGGGCAAGCCAGATTCACTTAACAGCCGTGTTACTAATTTAACAAATGCAGTGATTCACTTAACAACTGTGGCAAGAAAAGTCATAAAATAGGGCAAACTCACTTAACAAATGTTTCACCAAGCAACATAAATTTTGGGCTCAATTGTGGTTGTAACTCGAGGACTACCTGTACAATGCTAATGCAGAGTAGTGGTTTGGCTGCCTGTTTAGCAGCTCTGGTAGGTACGCGCTTGCGCGCTTCCCATGGTGCACCACAGGAGGGCAAGCTGGTTTCTCACCAGAAAGAAATATGAGCGGCTTTTCCTGCAGCATCATCGAAGGCCCTCCTCTCTCCCCCGGAGCCTCCTTGTAAACGGTCTGACAACCAGGTCTGACAACCAGGAAGGTTCAGAGTCAGCGGGATTCTGCCGCCTGAAGCGCTGGCTTGTCTCCCCACCAAAGTGGTACCTATTTATCTACTCGCATAGAACATGCTTTCAAACTGCTACGTGGGCAGAAGCTGAGGTGAGTGGCGGGAGCTCACCCTGTCACATGGCGCTCGGGTCTCAAACCACTGGAGCAGAGACCATCTCCAGCGACATTAAGCCACTGCACCACCACGCCTTTTGTGACTAGAAGAGAGCAGGATATACAGCATCCCAGCTTATAGATCCCAACCCCAACCCTTCAGGCTATACGAATTTTGGTTTCCAAAAGAAAGACAAATGGGATGTTCATGATGTCTGATGGTTTTAACTAATTCTTGTCAATCCTCTTCAACAGATGCCTGCCCGTATTATATTGTTAAACATATATTCTCTGGAGGAGACCAATCATTTGTAATTTGCTCAGAAAAAGAGGTAATGTAAAGCTTTATGGATTTCCACTCCATCTTTTATAGTTATGGGAAGGGAAATTCTGAATTGTGCCTAAAGGCCATGCGCCCTTTCCAGTGTGGTCTGAAGCTCATGCATTATTTTGCTCTGTTTTTTGTATGAAGAACCCCCTCTCCCCTGAAATTATGCTGCTCTAGTTTTGGACAAAATAAATAAACTAAATGGGTCTACCTCTAATAGGTTTAAATAATTCCTAATCTTCAAAGAAGAGGCAGCAAAGTATATTGCAGCCTCCTCTACCTATACCAAATTACATTCTTTCTGCAACTTTCAGCCGCAAAAAAATAAAATAAAAATGACAAAGTTTTGTTTCTTGCCATAAAACCAAGACCCACAAGAACAGAGAATTATCTGGCTTGAATCTTTAGTCCTAAATGTAATAAAAGAAATAAGGCAGTATTTCTCAACCTTGGCAACTTTTAAGATCTGTGGACTTCAATATTGCTGACTGAGGAATTCTGGGAATTGAAGTCCCACAAGTTGCCAAAATCGAGAAACTCCGGAGTAAGGAATGGACAGATGCATGAAATGAAATGGGAAGGATCCACAAAAAAGGAAGTTTGGGGAAATGGTATGTAATCTACATATAGATTGTCCAGGATTATGAACTGCACATTTGCTTGGAGGAGGGGAAAGGTGCGAAAGAGAGTAATCCAGACCAAATCTCACCCCACCACCACCATCCTGGAAAGTTACTCTCAACATAACAAAAGCAGCAGTGTTGTCTCTGGTGCTCCTCCCATTCACAGTGAAACCCTCTTTGAAATCTGCACCTTCTTACAGAATTCTCTACCAGCTGATGATTTCCGGACCATAAATCACAGTGACCACACCTGTTTGATTAATGACAACACAATAGACATGTGGAGGCAAAAGCTTTCTGAAAGAAATAACTCTAATTCAGTGAAGTAGGTTCACTTCTGTTCAATTTGTAAAGAATTATTGTGATGGTGGGCAAAGACGTGATCTCTGGCTTTCTTGGTGATGTCTTCTTTGTTGGCTTGTTGAATCAATCCACGGGCATCAAACTCGATCGCGTCACGTGATGTATCGCGACATTTTTTGCCTTTGCGGAGCCGGGGTGGGCGTGGCCTGCGCGTGACGCATCCGGCCCGCAGGCCGCCAGTTTGACAGGCCTGATCTAGTCCAACTCATTATCCAAAATGATAATCAGTTTCATAAATTATGGATTTGTGGTTTAGCAGCTCTTTTGACCTCATGGAATGCCATGTCCAGCCTGGTACTTTTAACCACTATACCAAACCGGGTCTCTTACATCATCATCTTCATTTAACAACCCCATAATCCCTTGCGGGGTGGAGTCTGGGCAACTGAATGGAGCTAGTTTAATGGCCGGATGCCCTTCCTGTCCCCAATGCGGAGTTTTGTTCAGCAGATATATTCTCAGTGTGCCCAGAGAGAGAAATATCTGCCTCTACCTAGGATCAAACTTACAGCCTCCTGATTGTGAGGCGAGAGCTCCATCTCTAGGCCACTGCACCACTCCAATACTTAACTCATACATAATGGTATAATTTAGAAGAATGGTGTCAAGCTGTTCAAGAGAATCTTTAATATGTTTTAATGGTGTGGCATAAAGGGGTTTTTTTTTTTTGAGCCAGAGGTTCATCAGATTTTTAACCCAAATATTTTCAATTACTTACCAAATTCTTCTCTGCTGAACTAAAGAACCCATTTGGCATTTCTAGATTAGTTGTGTGTGGTATATTTTAAGTCAGTGTGTTAAGAGCAAAGGCAATTGAACAGATTAGAGAAAAAAAGGTGAATAACAATTAGGTTCAGTTACTAAATTAATCCATACTCTGATTTGATTAGTTTTGGTTATCATGTCATATGAACTCAATTTGTTAGAGTCTGTGAATAGCGTTTTGTAGTGTATTATGTAAACACAGGCAATTTCAGCTAAGTCAGGTAACTATGGATAAGCAAATCAAGGCAGTATATGAAAAATTACATGCGATTCCTAATCAATATTGAGCTGAGGTGGCGCAGTGGTTAGAGTGCAGCACTGCAGGCTACTTTAGCTGACTGCTAGCTGCAGTTTGGCAGTTCGAATCTCACCGGCTCAAGGTTGACTCAGCCTTCCATCCTTCCGAGGTGGGTAAAATGAGGACCCAGATTGTTGGGGGCAATATGCTGACTCTGTGAACCGCTTAGAGAGGGCTGTAAAAGCACTATGAAGCGGTATATAAGTCTAAGTGCTATTGCTATAATATAAGCTTTAACCAGTTTTCTTGTCTTTTGCTTACTTGCGTTTTCCCTGTCCTAAGCAGTGAGGTTGTGCAGATCTTATCTTCACCAGCTTGCTGGAATGGAAGCTTCCTTGAAAAGAAGTAAGTAGCTTAAAATGGAAAAAAAATATTTCCAATTCAGCTTTTGAAATGTTAACTCGATATAAATCACTAAACCTGGATCACTGATAATTGACTAGATTTGATTCAGGGAAGAGAGATATGGTTTTATAGCTTCCTCTTTTATAGTAATTTTTAAAATAAAGATTATACAAGTAGTCATCGACTTACCACCACAATGAATGAACCAAAATTTCTGTTCTTAAGTGAGACATTTGTTAAGTGGGTTTTGCCTCATTTTGCCACCTTTCTTGCCACACTTGTTAAGGGAATCACTGAAGTTGATAAGCTAGGAACTTGGTTGTTAAGTGAGTCTGGCTTCCCCATTGACTTCACTTGCCCGAAGGTCGCAAAATGTGATCACATGTTGTGTCCTAGCATGGCACGCCCTATGGAAAATGACGCACACACACACTTTGTCAATAATATTCTTTAGTACTAATAAACTCCTTAGTAACTAGAGGTTAAAAATCATTAAAGCATAAGAAAGTCCGGCGTGCCAAAAAATCCGGTAGAAAGCTGGCCAGAAGTCAAACCCCCAAAGTAAATAGCCAATTAGGTCCTCTGTTATCAGTGACTCACAGACGTTGGCAAAAAGCCCGGGATGAATTAGTCAACAAAAGGAGAATCCAGAATTTCCAAGCCGTAGAAGTCTCAAGAACAGCAAGAATGTAAAACGTTGTTTCCAGCAGTCGGCTTCAGCGTGCTGAAGCCTTAAATAGCCTTAGGGTGTGGCCAATCAGCCTGCAGATTTACTCGCGAGGAGACCTCCTTCTACAGAGCCACTCCTGCATGCTAGCTGCCCTGCGTGCCCTAGCATCAAGCAGAGGCTCCTCCTCTTCTCCTGAGTCACTCAGCTCCCACTGAGGAGGTGCAGAAGGCCCTGGTTGGCTGTCATCCTCTGGCACTGAGTCCCCCTCGCTCTCTGACTTGGGCGCCGGGTGCACGGGCCGATGGTACCGTGCCACAACCGCCTCATCGTCCTCGGGATCCCTGAGCACCGGCACGGGACGCTGGCGGGCCACAACATCACATGACCCCGGGACACTGAAACTGTCATAAATATGAGTCAATTGCCAAGCGTCTGAATTTTGATCAAGTGACCATGGGGATGCTGCAAAAGTCGTAAGTGTGAAAAACGGTCATAAGTCCCTTTTTCAGTGCCGTTTTAACTTTGAACGGTCACTAAATGAACTGTTGTAATTTGAGGACTACCTGTTCAGTACAGGTAGTCCTCAACTTACAACCATTAATTTAGTGCAGGGGTCTCCAATCTTGGCAACTCTAAGCCTGGCGGACTTCAACTCCCAGAATTCCCCAGCCAGCTTTGCTTTGCTGGCTGGGGAATTCTGGGAGTTGAAGTCCGTCAGGCTTAAAGTTGCCATGGTTGGAGACCCTTGATTTAGTGAATGTCCAAAGTTACAATGGCATTGAAAAAAGTAACCTATGACAGCTTTTCACATTTATGACCGTTGCAGCATCCCCATGGTCACATGATCAAAATGAAGATGGCCGGTAACTGGTCCATATGATGACGGTTGCCGTGTCCTGGGGTCACGTGATCAGCTTTTGCGACCTTCTGACAAGCAAAGTCAATGGGGAAGCGAGATTCACTTAACAACCGGGTTACTAACTTATCAACTTCAGTGATTCACTTAATAACTGTGGCAAGAAAGGTCACAAAATGGGGCAAAACTCACTTAACAGCTGTCTCGCTTAGCAATAGAAATTTTGGGCTCAATTGTGGTCTTAAGTTGAGGACTATTTGTAATTACAACAGTAAAAATCAATATAAACTAAAAAAATGTAGAAAAATAAAATGAACGAGTAGAAAGTGCGGAAAAGAAAAAGAAATAAAAGGAGAAAAGAAAGAAAAGCATGAATATAGTAAAGCAAAAAAAAAAAAAAACCATAGAAGTGACTTCTCACCTTCAGCACAAATATACTTTTTTTTTTAGTAATTTATAATCTTTTCTTAAAATATAGCAAATAATCTCTTATTCCCATATTCCATTTTTTATTTGTAAAGAAATCTAAAAAAAATATTGTCATTTCGGTCCTGGTGTCATGAGAAACTGATTAAGTGTTGCAGAGATCACATATCAATATTAACCCTGATCAAATACAGCTATTTTATATTCCTTCCTTTTACTTCTAACAATCTTAATTTTTAGTCCATTCAAATAACTTGACTTCTTTTCATTTTTTTTTTCATTGTCCCTTCTCTTGAGATTCTTCAAAATGTTACCAAGCTTCTTTTGTAAATCCAATATAGGAAAATTATCCAGGTCACTCTCTTGATTTATTGTTTGCATGTCCCCTTTAATTATTAAGCCAGTTTCTTTTTTATATCTAGTGTAACATCTTTTTCCATGTCATTCTTGTTGGCTTTCATTTGTAAATCCATTTTCAACTCAGCCTTAATTAGGGAGAAGATGATCCTCTGTCATAATATATTTTAGACACAATCTTTCCATAGAGGCAGATGTCTCTGTGGACAGTATTAAAAATAACCTCTGAGTCCATTATTCAGAAATATTCTTCAGTATACCCAATGTTAGAATATTCTGGTTCTATAGCTTCCTGATACAAGGAAGAGGCAGGATTTTTTTAAAAGAAGGGGAAAAAAAAAGTTGGATCTCACGGAGTTGCCGTTCTTCATATCTTATGGGAAAAAGCAAAAGATTCTTGTGATAACTTACCATATTTTTCACACTATAAGACGCTCCGGACCATAAGACGCACATTAGCTTTAGAGGAGGAAAACAAGAAAAAAAAAATCTGCCTCTGCCTTCCAGCATCCATCTGGTATTCATCTGGCTAGCGTCCTTGCAGCAAACAGCCTGGTCAGCTTCAGCACGTTATCGCAGCCCCAGCAAGTGGCTCATCAGGGCTCCGCTCCGTTGCGCCCACCACCGGTCAACTGAGCTGAGCTGCTGCCACCGCCGCGGAACATCAGAGCCTTTGCTGCCGAGCAGCTGATTGGCGTTTGGATCGGCCTTCCGGAATACTGCCAATCAGCTGTTGTAGGCGGCGGGGATCGCCACCGCCTATCACTGCCGATCGTCGCTGTTTGCTGCCGCTGGCAATTGCCACCGTCGCTGTTTGCCACTGCTGACGATCGCCATTCGGCGGCGGTGACAGGCAGCAGCGGCAACCCCTGCCACCAGAACAGCTGATCGACGGTATTCCAGGAAGCCGATCCAACCGCCAATCAGCTGCTTGGCAGCGAAGGCTCCAGCGTCGCTGCCGCACCAACCCCCCCTCCCTCCCCACCACAATATTCGCTCTATAAGACACAGAGACATTTCCACCCACTTTGGGGTGGGGGGAAGTGCGTCTTATAGTGCAAAAAATACAGTATATCTAATATATAGGTAGAGAGGATGGGGCAGTGAGTAAGATTTTGCTGAATTGCCAGAGGTCTATGTATCCAGACTGATTGACACAGACTTCCAGGAACTGCTTATTTCTATTGTCTTGTGTTGTTATGGCAATAGTACTTATGTCTCAGAAGCTATGTTTAGCTCTTTGTATCTGCATGCTTTAGCAGGGAATTGGTAAAAATATATGATTAAATGGAGCCTCCTCTTCTGTCAAGAGAACATCGGCTGTAGTTGCAGCTCCTAATAACTGACTCAGTGGTTTACTTGCAAGCTCACCAATAAGAAACATGAGGTTGGTATTTGGTACTGACAACTTATGAAAATTTTCTTTCACTGTAAAATGTTGTAGATGCTAATTTGTGGAGACATCTAATACAACCCATCAGGTATATACAGTTCAGTTATATTATTTGTAATGTTGCAGATTCTTTTGCTCGTCTCCTCATATCTGATATGAAGGTGCCATTACGATTTGTTCCACTCCGTCATAAAGAGACCTATCATTGGATCTTAATTGGATCAATTATTGATGCATTTATTCCTCTTGTGGCCACAATTTGCTCTGGGCCAAGAGCTACATTTTGCTTTTAGTTGGTATGATGGTGTTTCTGCCTTCAAAATTGAGCAAATCTAAAGGAAGGGGGAAAAACCCCTAAATTTGAGAAAATATAAAGTTATATCTCCTCATTAAGGAAGTGTGAACTATTTTAAATTCAAGCTGCTTTGAATCCATTGACTATTCCATGTATGGAAAAGATAGTCTGAATTCAAAATACTTTGAGTTGAACTTTATACAGTTGAAAGCTGTTGTAGCCGATTGGATTCTAACTGGGATTTAGGAATATAGAATAATCCTGAGAAAAATGAAAATGCCTTAATATTTAGTTCCTGATCAGAGACTTTTTACTACTTTGGATAGGGTTCCGCTCCTATAAATGATATCTGTATGAGAAGTTTGAGTCGTATATACTTATAGGTTGTAAGCTAAAATAATGGCTTGCTGTTTTTACATTCAGTGCATTGCATGCTTAAATTCTCTGCTCCAAAGAAAACATGATATAAATGTGCTTATATTCTTTTCTAGAATAGATGAACATTTTAAAACGAGTCCCAAAATTCCAGGGATTGACTTGAATTGCACCAGAGTGATGTTTAATAAATTAATGACATCTCAGCATTCTACATTGTGTGACCAGGTACTGAAACTTCTTGTAGTAGTAGTGTTAAGGCAAGTGTTTGCTTCCTTCTGGGAGTATTTAAGGAGAAAGCTCAAGGTTAAACTCTTTTCCTCAACTTGCTGCCTGGTAGATTGTGGGAATACCTGGGGGACATTAGGTTAAGAAAGCTTAAAGGGAAACTTCAAAGAATTGATTCATTAGCGCAAATTAAATTGTTGGGATTAATTCTGGCACAAGCATATCAGTTGTTTCCCCTTGATAAGTGAAAACAGAATTATGCATTTTACCTCTAACACATGTCTGGATAGTCATCCCGTTGTTTTTTCCTGATGGTTTTGAAAATTGAAACTAATCTCAAATTTGAAATTAACTAATCAATGAAAGAACTAACCTAGAACTAAGGAGAAATTTCCTGACAGTGAGAACAATTAATCAGTGGAATGACTTGCCTCAGAAGTTATGAATTCTCCAACACTGGAGAGTTTTAAGAAGAGATTGGACAACCATT
This sequence comes from Thermophis baileyi, assembly GCA_003457575.1. NCBI lineage: Eukaryota > Metazoa > Chordata > Lepidosauria > Squamata > Dipsadidae > Thermophis > Thermophis baileyi. The sequence goes on from QLTV01004085.1 coordinate 2,562,033, forward strand.
TGTCTGGAATGATATAGTGTTTCCTGCTTGAGCATAAGGTCTCTTCCAACCCTATTATTTTATGTTCTAAATAGCTCTGCTAAGGATATCAGTTGGATCATGGCTTTTCCTCAGGGCAATCTCTTGATTGGTTCCTCCTGGCTTTATTCTCACCAAAGACATACAAGCTTCTGATTACTAAGTCACCACACCCTTGGAGTGAAGCTGCTTGCTGAGTTGCTGGAGGCAATAGAGAAGCTAAGCTTCCCCCCCCCCCCCGCTCCTGCTACTCTACTCTACTCTACTCTACTCTTCTGTACTGTTTTTTAAAAAAAAGTTTAGAAAACAATTTTAAATTACAATCCATCCAGTTTCAGAGATGCCATGAAGCAAATCCTGGCTTGAGTTTTTGAGGACTTGCCACACAGAGATTCCTACAGGATCACTTCGTCAATACAATGAAAGCAATGCTGCACCATTGTGGAATAAGCTCCATTCTTTTCGTAGGTGGGGCTTATATTGTGATAGCATATAATTTCCACTAGGTAGACTAGATCAGGAGATAAATTTCACAAGGAGGCTAAAACGTTTATCAAGATTGGCTACAATAACTGAATTTTGCAAGACATTTTGGGGAAAAAAAAAACTGTCATTCTCTGATTTTTCTCTGTGGCAAGTATTTCATTTTACCAAACCATTCTGTACAAGAACCACATCATCTTAGCCATTTATTTAATGTGGGGTAATTAATGCAGTTCCAGTGGGAAAAATAGATGTGCGCATCGTCTCACAACTCATACATCGTCTCACAACTGTTGATACAATCCTGCCAGCAAAAGAAGCACGCGCTGTAGCCCTACTCTTAGCTTCCCTGTGTTTATGGGGAAGATATGCTGGGATCAAGTAGGGCTACTGTATATAACCATACATAGCTACAGTGCTTCAAATCATTGTGAACTTTATACTTGTCTGGTTGTGCAAAGTGTTAAAATTGCCTTCAACGGAACATGGTTACAATTTTGTATCAAAAGTTTCCCTTTGGCGACCAAAAGGGGCACAACAGAATACAGGTAGTCCTCAACCTACAATAGTTCACTTAGTGACCGTTCTAAGTTACAACGGCAACTGAAAAAAGTGACTTATGACCGTTTTTTGCACATTTATGATCGTTGTGACATCACGATCACGTGATTTACATTCGGATGGTTGACAACTGACTCACACTTATGACAGTTGCAATGTCCCGGAGTCATGTGATCTCGTTTTGCGACCTTCTGACGAGTGAAGTCAATGGGAAAACCAGATTCACTTAACAACCGTGTTTCTAATTTAAGAACTTCGGTGATTCACTTAACAAATGTGTTGAGAAAAGTCATAAAATGAGGCAAAATTCACTGAACAAATGTCTCGCTTTGCAACATAAATTTTGGGCTCAATTGTGGTCATACAATTGAGGACTACCGGTACCTCCCTCTGCCTCCTCTTTATGGACAGGATTGTAGAACAGTTGAGATGTCTGGGGTCTTCACAGAATTCAAAGGACCAAGTAAATAACTTACCTGTTTCAGCTTCTTGGGTTGAATTCCTGCCAACAGAATTTAGCTGTATTAAGTCCTAGAAACTGTACAAGCATAATAGAAGAGCTAGTAATAAGAGCTATAATCCATGCCTAATTTTCTTTCTTCTTTTTCCAGATCTTGAAGAGCTTTGAAAGCTTCTTGATCCCCCAGCTGCCTAGCTCCCCGCCAGATGTTGAAGCCATGAGGATATATCTGATTCTTCCGGAATTCCCTCTCTTTCAAGACTCAAAATATTATGTAACCTTAACGCTTCCTTTGGCAACAGCCATACTGCGCCTGGACAAAAATCCCAGTAAAGTTTTAGGTAGAAGATGTGCTCCTCTTTTCTGGGAGTGGGCTGTCTTACACTGATTTGAGGACAAAATAAGTCACAAAACATGTTTTTATATCAAGCTCTGTGAAATGCCAGGAAACGCTACCACTTGTTCTTCAGCCCAGTTAAGTCTTCTGACTGCTTTCTCTTAAATTCCTTGGTTAACTTGGGTTGAGAGTGAGAGCTTAAATTGTCTATGTCTACAGCACTTTCTTGGGGAGAGAACTTCCTCGTAGAAACCACGTAGTAATATTGTGGTCTTCCTTGGTTGTGGACATCATCAGTGGTGCTTTTATGACATCACCTTCCATTTCACCTGTCCTGACCATCTCCTCAAACTTATTTGCATGTGCAGCAACCAACACATTTTTCCAGGGGAAAGGGGACAAAAAGGGCTGCATTAAGGGGTCAGAAATGAGTAGATGAGATGAAATTGAGGGATCCAGTGGTGGACAATCCACAGTACTCCCCTTCTTCAGCTATAAGTTGCTTTTTTAGATGGCACTTCCAAATTGCTCCATTACCTTGCATTTTGATCATCATTTAGAACCCAAAGGTGCTTTTTCAGGAGACAACTGGATTTTCTTGTTTTATCTTTGAAGACGTTTTGCTTCTCATCCAAGAAGCTTCTTCAGCTCTGACTGGATGGTGGGGAACGGAAGGATTTATATTCCTTGCAGACAGCTGGTCATTTGCATCCTTTTTTTGAGGGTCATTGAAGCACTTGGATGTTTATCTGTGTCCTCAGGGTCACCTGCGTAGAGGTCCTGTAGTCTGCGATTTTTTCTGGAAATCCGTTCATGCTCCCACACCATTTGAAGGGTGTTCATCCCAAATTGCATAGCCTATAAATCCTTCCATTCCCCACCATCCAGTCAGAGCTGAAGAAGCTTCTTGGATGAGAAGCGAAACATCTTCAAAGGAAAAAACGAGAAAGTCCAGTTGCCTCCTGAAAAAGCATCTTTGGGATAACCATGACCTGGATGACTGAGAATTGCTACAGACATCATTTAGAACCTTAACTGATGCTTTAACCTCACAATAATAATTCATACAAATAGTCTCATCCAGTGCCCTTTGAATCTCTTCTAAATTACCATTCCCTCATCTTTGTTTCGTAAAACAAACATAAAAGAGGAGTTTAGTTGTTGAAAGTTGAATCAGGAAGCTAAACAGGAGGCACCAAATGAATGATTTCCAAAACAGTGAAGGAAATGGTGCCAAATTTCACTGTCCCTTTTAAGAAATGTTAATGCCCCCTTTGCAGCATGGTGCATTGCTGTTGCCTGATTAATACCTGGGTGAAGGATGCTTTTCAATGATGTAGGACTATTTCTTAGCTGTTAATATGTAGGAAATGACCAGGCTGAGCCTGAGGGAGGAGTCAAACACGTCATTAGTCATGAGTCCCTTCGTGCCCACAAGAGATCTAAGTTCAGCTCATCTTGAATTCCTTTTTATTCTTGACACCCGCTAATTTCCCTTGACCATTAGTAGGTCAGATTCTTGTAGAGAGCTTAAGCTTACAATAAATCTTTATACACATTTGAATTGCCTGGATCTCCAGGTTTCCCTGGCGCTTGACAGAAATATTCCTTAGTGCCAGAAGAATCACTAATCCAATTTGCAGTCCATTGTTTTTTTTCCTCTTGGATTTTTGTGATCTATTTTAGAGCTCCGCATACCAATTGGACAATATGGACTGGGGTTCCCCCCTCCCCATTCAGGCATTTCAACAACATGATAGTGTTAAAACTCATAGAAGGCATTTCGGATTTAAGAGCGAAGTCTTTGGTTCATGTAGCAAGTACATCCACTTGATTCAGGAGGATTCACTTCTCTAAGATTGGGTTACATCTAATATTTTTGATTTTCTCCCCCAAAAGTGCATCTCTGATCACATTGAAGGTACTTGAGATCCTAGACCAGTGTTTCTCAACCTTGGCAGCTTGAAGATATGTGGACTTCAATTCCCAGAATTCCCCAGCCAGCCATGCTGGCTGGGGAATTCTGGGAGTTAAAGTCCACACAAGAAGCTGCCAAGGCTGGGAAACACTGGTCTAGGATCTGGCTGCTGTCCTCATTTTTTATCTGCAGGATCTGTGAAAGTGTTTCTCAGCCATGGCAGCTTGAAGATAGGTGGACTTCAATTCCCAGAATCCCCCAGCCAGCCAGCCATGTTGGTTTTTCATTCAATTTCCATTATTATAATGCTGAAATCAATAACCCATTTTGCTTTATGTAATCTTATTTAGAAAACTGGTGGTCTCGGATATGCCCAGAGTATTTTTTGAGGCTAGTGGATCTCTATAAAGATGCCGTGGTTTATCTCTTGAATGGGAAAAAAACACTGCAGGTCCCGGTCTTGTACAGCAGTTACATCACAGCTGCATTAAAACTTCTGGAGAAATTACATAAAGTAAGAAAATAATTCTGTGAGTCTGTATACATTGCTCTTTACTGATGGTGATGCCCCTGGTGGTTTTTCCACCAAGCATTTGTACATTGCACGTTTGCATTTTGTGTGTGTGTGTGTGTGTGTGTGTGTACCTTACGTCCTGAGTTGTATGGTTTTCCATACTTGGAAGATATATAATGCAGAGTATAAATTTGATAACCTTGCATATTTCACCCTATAGATTTATGTTCATCTACATCATGGGTGTCAAACTCGCGGCGTCACGTTGCCATCACGTGATGTATCGTGACGGTTTTCCCTTTTGCGGAGCTGCGGTGGGCGTGGCCTGCGTGTGATGCATCCGGCCCACGGGCCGCCAGTTTGACACCCCTGATTTACAGAAATCTTTAGTACAAACGCTGCTTTGCAGCGATCATTTGTCTCTTAAGTGTAGCTTCACAATCTGATTCAGCTTGATCACAGTGGTTAGTCCTTGTTTAATGTCCACTCAATCTGTTACAACAGCACTGAATGAGGAGTACCTGTGATGAGTTCTTGTAGTTCCAGCTGTTGCAGTGTCCTTGTAGTCACATGATCACAGGGCACTTGGTGACCGTCCCACAACTATGAGGTTACAGCATCTTACAGTCATGTGATCACCAGATAGATAGATAGATAGATAGATAGATAGATAGATAGATAGATAGATATGGAATACCTTACGTCCTGAGTTGTATGGTTTTCCATACTTGGAAGATATATAATGCAGAGTATAAATTTGATAACCTTGCATATTTCACCCTATAGATTTATGTTCATCTACATCATGGGTGTCAAACTCGCGGCGTCACGTTGCCATCACGTGATGTATCGTGACGGTTTTCCCTTTTGCGGAGCTGCGGTGGGCGTGGCCTGCGTGTGATGCATCCGGCCCACGGGCCGCCAGTTTGACACCCCTGATCTATATATATGGTGCAATATTGCAACTTGTGTTTGCACTTATGCCAACTGGCATAAGATTTGTGATGGACGGTAGCGCCATAATTTTATTGTCTACTGCTTTTTAGTTCCATCATTAGTAAATGCTACTTTTAAATTAAACTGAGTGAAAAATTGATTGATTGATTGATTGATTGGTTGGTTGGTTGGTTGGTTGATTGGTTGATTAAGTGCCATCAAGTCAGTGTTAACTCTCAACCAATACATGGATAGATTTTCTTTAGAATAATCTGTCTGCAAATTGATTCTAGGACTCTTGGTGATGTTTTGATTGCTGTCATTATATACCTACTTTGGCTTTCCTGAACCTATTTGAAAAATGAAAGAAGGAATGTCAGGGTTTATACGTTTCCAAATTTTACAAGATATTTTGTGTCCCCTTCCCCCCCCCAAAAAATAAAAAAAATATTTACTGAGGGCAGATAATGAATAAATACTCTATTTTATTAGGAAAAATTATGTGCAATTAACAGAGAAATTGTTGAAAACTCAGAATGCATTTTTGTGTTGACTTTGAAAAAATATTGTGCAAATTGATATGTAAACTATAGATAGTCCTCAACTTACAACCATCCGTTTAGCTACCATCCAGAGTTACAGTGGCAGTGAAAAAAGTAACTTATGATCACTTACAACAATGGCAGCATCCCCATGGTGATGCGTTCAAAATCCGGTTGCTTGGCAACTGTCATGTATTTATGATAGTTGTAGTATCCTGAAGTCCCATGATTGCCATTTGCAATCTTCCCAGCCAGCTTCCAACATGTGAAGTCAATGGGAGAAGCTGGATTTGTTTAACGACCATGTGATTCACTTAACAACTGCAGTAATTCGCTTAACAACCATGGAAGAAAAAAAAGGTCCTAAAATCGGACACGCCTCATTCGACACCGCCCTGCTTAGCAATGGATATTCTGGTCTCAATTGAGGTCATAAGCCAAGGACTTCCTGTAGAGTAGGGGTCTCCAACCTTGGCAACTTTAAGCCTGGCAGACTTCAACTCCCATGGGAATTGAAGTCCTCCAGGCTTAAAGTTGCCAAGGTTGAAGACCCCTTCTGTAGAGGATATTAACTTAATGGGAAACCAAAACTGGTGGGGTCTTCCTTTCTTACAATTAGCCTTCTTTTGGGGATTTGCAATAATTCTGTGAAGAAATTGTTTATTGCGTGATTCTGATTTTTTCCCCCCATATCAGGTAAATGAGAAAGCTAACCACATAGAATATGACAAATTTTATATCCCAGAGGTTTCTAATCTGATAGATATTCAAGAAGACTACCTAATGTGGTTTTTGCATCAAGCAAGAGTGGTAAGAAGTTTTCGTTTAATTGCCAAGCTCAATAATGCTCCAGGAACTAGTTAAATTAGAATTAGTTCCGTGCGCCCTGAATCAAAATTAAACATTACCCAACTCTGATTCTGAAAACATTTTTATGCAAGTTACTTGTATGCATATAATTTTGTTTCCAGATTTGACTTCTTGGACTATGTCAAATAGTTAAGGGGAATGTGCAATAGATTGAAGAAGCAAAGTAGTAGTTAATAAATTAAAATAACAGAACAAGACAGAACAGTTTTTTTTGAACTATTACCATCTGGCAGACGGTACAGGATAATAAAAACAAGGACAAATAGGCTGAAAAACAGCTTCTATCCCAAGGCAATAACCATATTGAATTCTACGGTATAGTGCAGTATTGGGTTTTCAATTTCAATTATACAGAATGTAAAGGATGTATGTTTATGTTTTTATTTTTATAGTTATAATGTACACTGAAGACGGCATTTAATTTCGTTGTACCATGTGCAATGACAATAAAGTTAAGTAAGTAAGTAAGTAAGCAAAGGTGCTTTTTTCCAAGAGGCAACTGGACTTTCTTGTTTTTCCTTTTGAAGACGTTTCGCTTCTCATCCAAGAAGCTTCTTGGATGAGAAGCGAAACATCTTCAAAGGAAAAACAAGACAGTCCAGTTGCCTCCTGAAAAAGCACCTTTGGGACAATCATGACCTGGATGCCTGAGAATCTCTACAGGCTTCTCTCCTTGATTAGTTTCCATCCATTGCTTCTTGTCCTGCCTTCAAGTGCTTTGAAAAATAGCTTGACCCCTGTCTTCTTCATGGCAACCCCTTAGATATTGGAACACTGTTATCATGTCACCCCTAGTCCTTACATGGGAATTGAAGTCCTCCAGGCTTAAAGTTGCCAAGGTTGAAGACCCCTTCTGTAGAGGATATTAACTTAATGGGAAACCAAAACTGGTGGGGTCTTCCTTTCTTACAATTAGCCTTCTTTTGGGGATTTGCAATAATTCTGTGAAGAAATTGTTTATTGCGTGATTCTGATTTTTTCCCCCCATATCAGGTAAATGAGAAAGCTAACCACATAGAATATGACAAATTTTATATCCCAGAGGTTTCTAATCTGATAGATATTCAAGAAGACTACCTAATGTGGTTTTTGCATCAAGCAAGAGTGGTAAGAAGTTTTCGTTTAATTGCCAAGCTCAATAATGCTCCAGGAACTAGTTAAATTAGAATTAGTTCCGTGCGCCCTGAATCAAAATTAAACATTACCCAACTCTGATTCTGAAAACATTTTTATGCAAGTTACTTGTATGCATATAATTTTGTTTCCAGATTTGACTTCTTGGACTATGTCAAATAGTTAAGGGGAATGTGCAATAGATTGAAGAAGCAAAGTAGTAGTTAATAAATTAAAAGAACAGAACAAAACAGAACAGAACAGAATAACAGAGTTGGAAGGGACCTTGTAGGTCTTCTAGTCCAACCCCCTGCTCAGGCAGGAAACCCTATAGTATACCTATACCATTTCGGACAAATGATTGTCCAATCTCTTCTTAAAGACTTCCATTGTTGGAGCACCCACAACTTCTGGAGGCAAGTCATTCCACTGAATTAATTGTTCTGTTAGGAAATTTCTCCTTAGTTCTAGGTAGCTTCTCTCCTTGACCCAAAGGTGCTTTTTCAGGAGGCAACTGGACTTTCTTGTTTTTCCTTTTGAAGACGTTTCGCTTCTCATCCAAGAAGCTTCTTGGATGAGAAGCGAAACATCTTCAAAGGAAAAACAAGACAGTCCAGTTGCCTCCTGAAAAAGCACCTTTGGGACAATCATGACCTGGATGCCTGAGAATCTCTACAGGCTTCTCTCCTTGATTAGTTTCCATCCATTGCTTCTTGTCCTGCCTTCAAGTGCTTTGAAAAATAGCTTGACCCCTGTCTTCTTCATGGCAACCCCTTAGATATTGGAACACTGTTATCATGTCACCCCTAGTCCTTCTTTTAATTAAACTAGACATACCCGCTTCCAGCAACCATCCTTTATATGTTTTAGCCTCCAGTCCCCTAAAGGAGATGTGGGGTACTGGCATTTTTTTAGCCTGTTCTTCTGAAAGGCTGAGAATATCTAAACCAGCGGTGTACAACTTTGCAATTTTAAAACCTATGGACTTCAACTCCCAGAATTCCACAGGCAGCCATGCTGGCTGGGGAATTCTGGGAGTTGAAATCCATAGGTTTTAAAGTTGCAAAGTTGAGCACCCCAATTTAAACACTTTTTGATAGTGTTAAATCTTATATCCGCATGTATGTGTGATTGTTATAAATGAGATAAAGTTTAACTGAATGGCTATAGCCACGCTTGTGGGAAGCTCATGCTGTTTATATTTCTTTTTTCTTCTCTCCCTTTTCCCTTGCACAGAAAGTAAGACCGTCTATCATGCAGGTAAAATATTCTAGTTCCTCTTGCCGAAGCAGTTCTCAGTGGAATCTGAAACTGCCACCATTCAGTTGAACTGTTCCTTCTTTCCAGGATTCTGTGACCCTGTGCTCCTATCCTTTTATCTTTGATGCACAAGCCAAAACGAAGATGTTGCAGACAGATGCTAAGCTGCAGATGCAGGTACGGTGCCTTCTTTCAGTCTGCCTGTCTTTTCCCTTTGGAAACATTTTCTCCTCCAGATGTGATGATTGGCCACGTGCATCAGCCTTAACCTACATCACAAATGTGTTCGGGGGCCATAGGCTGGAAACGTTAGTTCCTTCCTTCAATTCAGGCTAAATTAGATGGATTGATTTGCCTTTGAAATAGATGGATCTTCATTTATATCAGTTGGGCACAACCTGAGTCACCTACAGTCAGTGGTGGGATTCAATTTTTTTTACCACTGGTTATGTGGGCGTGGCTTGGTGGGCGTAGCAGAGGAAGGATACTGCAAAATCCCCATTTCCTCCCGATCAGCTGGGACTCGGGAGGCAGAGAATAGATGGGGGCGGGGCCAATCAGAGGTGGTATTTACCGGTTCTCCGAACTACTCAAAATTTCCGCTACCTGTTCGCCAGAACTGGTCAGAACCTGCTGAATCCTACCTCTGGTTACGGTCCTTCCCATCTTGGATGTGAAAAAATGGGATGCTCTGTTCTTTAACAATGTGTGCCTGCATTTCTAACCAATAGCCAGGAGACAATGTGGGATCTTATGCCACCCTTTTTTGGAAATTATTACACTTTGTGTATGTATAAAATACTGTGGTGCCACAAGTGACCCTGGAAGGCAGAACAATAATTTTGCGATATCCACTGCTGAATTCTGCCTTTTGCTGGGTAGGAATTCATCCTGAGTTATTGTTTGCACTTCCCAGGAGATGGCGCTAGTGCAAAGACTAAGCTACCTTGTTTTCCTCCAAAGAAAAGACTGCTTGGAAAAAAAGAAAATTATGGTCATAGCATCTTTCCTGCCAACCTGTGTGCCACTGATGAGATTATTTGGAGAGAACTTAGTCAAAAGGACAAGTTGACAATTTTTTTACAAGATGGCTTAAAGACTAGTAATTTCAGTTCTTTAAAGTTGAGCTTCTTTTAATGACTTTGTGGACATGTAGATTTTTGTGGCAACAATATAGAAGTGGCATCCCAGTACCTTGGTTTTTTTCCCCATTTTGTTACTGTAGCTTACAAACTGATTTAGCTTCTGGTGGTCTCCCATCCTAGGAAACAGGTGGGTTAAGTTTTTTAGGTTAACACAGTGCGCCCAACCCAACTGGAGATTTCCATAAGAAAGTGTACAATTCTTCTTCTTCTCCTTCTCCCTCTCCTTCTCCTTCTCCTTCTCCTTCTCCTTCTCCTTCTCCTTCTCCTTCTCCTTCTCCTTCTCCTTCTCCTCCTTCTCCTTCTCCTTCTCCTCCTCCTCCTTCTCCTCCTCCTCCTCCTCTTCCTCCTCCTCCTCCTCCTCCTCCTCCTCCATCTCCATCTCCATCTCCATCTCCATCAAACTTTAGACTGCCAGAGTGAAGCCACCTTCTTGGCTTTGTTGCTGCCTAAAAATTATCGGTACATATTTCTGGTAGTAGCCAACATACCAGAGATGGGCCAGGCTCTGCATCTCTCAATATTCACACAGTGTGTTGTTATCGCGCAGTGGTTAGAATACAGTACTGCAGGCTACTTCTGCTGACTGCCGGCTGCCTGCAGTTTGGCAAATCGAATCTCACCAGGCTGGGAGAAGGCGTGGTCAGCCTCCCTTGGCACGACGTCTCCCACGAAAGCTCTGTGGGGACGTCGAACTTGCAGCAGCTTGGGGGCTCTGGTTCTGTCTGAACCGAGCTGAAACTCCCCTGGAGGGGGAGGGAAGAAGTGGGGGTCTGGCAGGTTACCTGGAGGGTAAGGCAAACCCCCGGGGAACGCTGCACAAACCCCGCGACCGGCAGCTGTACAGGGCGCTTCGAGCGCCATGGAGGGAACGACCACAAACAGGAAGAAGAAAGTAAAGAACTGGGATCCATCTAGCTAAGAAAATTAAAGTCTTTAAAGTCTTTAAAGTTTTTAAAGCAGGAGAGGAGACAAAGAAATGTGCTGGACTCGGGTGAGTGAATGGCCAATTTAAATACAGAAAACTTGAAAAGAGACTAATTGGGGATTTTCCAGAACGGAGGATGGCGGCTATCTAGCAATTGGAAATACCATAGAGTGATTACAATAAAACAAGATTAAGCCCAAGGAGAATTACAGATATTATGTAATCGGACTTGGACAAAAATTAAATAAATTGGAGATTTGGAAAATATATGTTTGAAGATTTGAAGTATTTTTA
>QLTV01004085.1:2585511-2598879 GCA_003457575.1 Thermophis baileyi
CCGCCGCGACCTGCACTCTTGCCCTACTCGACGCTCTGCCGTTTCCTTCTCCGGGAGTGGGGAGGGAATGGAGATTTTGCAAGATCCTTCCCCCAGGAGTGGGGAGGGAATGGAGATTTTGCAATATCCTTCCTCCAGGAGTGGGGAGAAAATGGAGATTTTGCAATATCCTTCCCCCAGGCGTGGGGAGGGGAGGGGGATTTTCCGGAATCCTTCCCCTGGAGTGGGGTGGGAATGGGATTTTGTAATATCCTTCTCCCAGGAGTGGGGTGGGAATGGAGATTTTGCAGTATCCTTCTCCCAGGAGTGGGGTGGGAATGGAGATTTTGCAGTATCCTTCCCCCTGGAGTGGGGAGGGAATGGGGATTTTGCAGTATCCTTCCCCCAGGAGTGGGGAGGGAATGGAGATTTTGCAATATCCTTCCCCCAGGAGTGGGGAGGGAATGGGGATTTTGCAGTATCCTTCCCCTGCCACGCCCACCAAGCCACGCCCACCAAGCCCACAGAACCGGTAGTAAAAAAATTTGGATTTCACCACTGCTTAACAATTGCTGTTGTTGGTGGGGCAAAACTCACTTAGCAAATATCTCACTTAGCAACAGAAATTGTGGTCATAAGTCAAGGGTTACCTGTACATAGTTAAAGCAACTAGTAAATTTCTCCCTTTTTCTCCCTGCTATTTTTATCCTTCTGTTTAGGAGCCTCCAAGAGCTTTTAGATTATCCTGGGGAAGATGTCGAAGAAACATTCTGCCTCTCCTTTACAGTAAGGACAATTCATAGCTACTTTTTGTGTTTATGAAAGCTTAACGAATGCCAGCGCTTCAGAGCAATATTAATTCCACATTGGTTGGAAATAGGAGCTTTTCTACACGCTGCTTTCCCATTTCCAGGTGATACTATCAGAGTTTGTTGCAGAAAATTAAATCCAGAAAGCACACACAGGCAGACTGATGTAACAGGATTGATTTAAATAAGAAACTTCTTTATATACAAGAATAACAGATGAGTATCTACAATACCAGTAGCAGAGTTCTTCTTTAACGTAGCAGCAGTTACAGGCAAACACACAGGCAGGAGAGAACAGTTAGTTTCATTTCAGCAGTTCAGAGTGGACTGAGAGTACAGAGTGGGCTGAGCCACGCCCAGCCTTCTAGCTTCAGTTTCGATTCTCTGCACAGAATCAGATGTGTTTAGCTCCCATTGGCTGACTTAGTTGCTATGCCTATTCATTGGCTGACCTTGTTACCATTGGCTCTCCCAGTTCATGAATAATGTGACAGATACATCAAGAGAAGATGCTCTCTCTTAAGGCTGAGGTTTGGGGGCATTAGGGGATATTTGTGCTGGGCATTTGGGATATAGCAAAAAAGACATTGGATAAATATATTACTGAAAAGTTGTATCCTTCTTCCTAGTGTAGTTTTTCTTACTCGGCCCCATATCTCCCAACACTCTATCTTTGGATCCTTTCAACTGTAAGCTTGAAAATACATGGAGTTGATCTGTTGTCGATCATGTTGGAGTGTAAGAGGCGGATTCTGACTGGAGAAAAAAATGTCTCAACTGTAGAACATCCCAAAAGTGCTTTTTTCAAGAGGCAACTGGACTTTCTTGTTTTTCTTTGAAGATGTTTCGCTTCTCATCCCAGAAGCATCTTCAGCTCTGAAGAGACAAACTGGACTTTCGGTTTTTTTCTTTGAAGACGTTTCGCTTCTCATCCAAGAAGCTTCTTCAGCTCTGACTGGATGGTGGGGAATGGAAGGAATGGAAGGATCCCCACCATCGAGCCAGAGCTGAAGAAGCTTCTTGGGTGAGAAGCGAAACGTCTTCAAAGAAAAAAACAGAAAGTCCAGTTGCCTCTTGAAAAAAGCACCTTTGGGACAACAACTCTGCTTATTTCTTTATTCTACTTTAAAATGATAGCGGTAAAGAACTTTTGCAAAATGGGTGGGTTTAGGTTCCCCTCTTTTCAGGTTATACCAGGCATCAACATAGTCAGGACTGGTGAAAGACTTGGTCCCAAAGGAGGGTTAATCTCTAATCCCTGGAGGGTGTTCTACTTATCCTTGTTATGACCACGTTATCAGTTAGCCTGTCTTTTCTGGCTTGCAATGATTTGTTGATTGTGCATCAACAGAGGGGGTGACTAGCATTGTGAGGGAAGGGAGACTGTTTTTATGAATGCTGTATTTTAAATGTTGCACATACCCACAATCATCACACACACACATACGTATTTTCTAAGCCACTTCATAAAATGTATATAAAGAACAATGACTATGGAGATTCTCAGTCATCCGGGTCATGGTTGTCCCAAAGGTGGTTTTTTTCAAGAGGCAACTGGACTTTCTGGTTTTTCTTTGAAGACATTTCGCATCCCATCTCATCTCATCAGCTGAAGAAGCTTCTTGGATGAGAAGCGAAACGTCTTCAAATAAAAACCAGAAAGTCCAGTTGCCTCTTGAAAAAAAGCACCTTTGGGACAACCATGACCTGGATGACTGAGAATCTCCATCGACATTTAGCTACAACTGTAGAACATGTTTGACCAACTGTCCCCTCACTGGAAATTTTCCAGCAGGTTCTGGGTAGCCTTCTGTTTAGGACTTTAATTTGGATTCCTGTATTAAGCAGAAGGTTGGACTTCATAGGTTGGATAGTCCCTTCTAGTTCTTTAATTCGTGTTCATGGATGCATCTTCTGAAAGTCCTAATTCTGCTTCCTCACGCTGGAATATCGCAGAGAGAAAAAGAGACAGAGGCAGCCTGGAACCTGAAAGTATCTCAGAACCTATCTATCTCCATCTTTCCTAAATGGGCACTCTCTAAAAATGTTGACCGCAATCCAGAAAATTCAAGATTGAATAAATAGCTGAGAATTCTGGGATTTTTTAATACATCTGGAGAATTTTCAGGTTTCAAAAATCTGCCCTACAGATTTTGGAATGAACTGTATACCACACTTAGTTGTTGCAAGGCTGACACTTCCGTATCCCTAGTATGTAAAATTAGAAATTGTCATTTGCAATAAACCAAGACTATCTTAACATTAGTCATGTTGGAAAGACAAAAGGTTTTGTTTAAAATGGGTCCCTGGTGGAAAATAATAATACTGTTGCTGTTGCTCAAGAGATAAAGGAATAATTCAGCTTTGCCATTGTTTGTTTGGGTTGGAAATATAGATATGCAAAGAAAGTTATGGAGTAGTGGAGCAGAAAAATCTTGTTCCTGATGGAGACAAAATACCTGTGCAGAACAATAATAGGTAAGTGTTGGGTTGAAGAAGGTTAAATGATTGAAGCTGAATGATTCCCTGAATGATTTTGGATCCTTCACTGTGAGGCCAATAGCTTCAGTTTAGAATTCTTAAGAGAATCAAATTTGCCTAATTAGGTAGGAGGGCATGCGTCTAAAAATGAAACTTAAGGAAAAAAGAGCCATGAAGAAACATGTTTCAAACTGATAAATAATCTATGATGGGATGGTGAGATATAAGAAAGACCAGGTTCTATTCTTTGCTTCTGGCCTCCTTCATTATCTCAGATTTTGCTCCGTCCAAGGGGACATGGAAGGACGGAGGAAGGAAATGGAAGGAAAGAAATCTGTGCATATTTTACTCCGCTAGTCGTTGCTGACTACAGGGGGCAGCGCTCATCTCCATTTCAAGGCTGTTGAGCCAGCACTGTCTGAAGACATTTCCGCTGTCATGTGGCCAACATGACATTGCAGAGCGCTGTTTCATCCCTACAGAAGTGGTACCCGTTTATCTACTCGCATTTGCATGATTTAAAAGTGCTAGGTGGGCAGGAGTTAGGCAAAGACAGGAGCTCACCCATTGCACGACGCTCGGGTCTCGAACCTGGGCTGTCAGCTTTCTAGCCGACAAGCCCAGCGTCTTAACCACTGAGCTATCGCGCCGCCCGTATTAGATGCTGATACATGGATTCAAGCTTCTGTTCATTCTAGCGCATATTGCCTTCTACTGCATTTTCAGTAGATTTCCACAGAACACTCTTGTTTGACTTTGTGCCCTCCAGTTGTGCCAGATTGGCACTTATAACAGATAGTGGGCATTGTCAGATTGGAGAAACCTGATCCTATCTAATATCCCACTTTTGTGCTACAGCCAGATTGAAAGAATAGGTTGTGTAGTATATGCACACAGGAGAAAATTATTGATTATTGCAATGTACTCTACATGGGGCTACCCCTGAAGAGTGTTCGGAGACTACAGTTGGTCCAGAATGCAGCCGCGCGAGTGGTTGTGGGTACACCTAGATACACTCACATTACACCAATCCTCTGCGAGCTGCACTGGCTCCCTCTTGGTCTCCGGGCTCAATTCAAGGTATTGGTCATTACCTTTAAAGCCCTACATGGCTCAGGGCCAGGTTATCTTCGAGACCGCCTTTTACCTCATAGTTCCCAGCAACCGGTAAGATTCCACAGAGTTGGTCTCCTCCAGGTCCCGTCAGCTAAGCAGTGTTGGCTGGTGGGCCCGTGGGGGAGGGCCTTCTCTGTGGCTTTCCCGGCTCTCTGGAACCAGCTACCCCCTGAGATCCAGACCACCCCCACCCTGCTGGCCTTCAGGAAAGCAGTGAAGAACTGGCTCTTCCGGCAGGCTTGGGGCCATTGATCACGCCTCTGTAATAGAAAAAAAGAAAGAAAGAAAGAAAGAAAGAAGAAAGAAAAAAGAAAGAAGGAAGGAGGAAGGAAGGAAGGAAGGAAGGAAGGAAGGAAGGAAGGAAGGAAGGAAGGAAGAAGAAATAAATAAATAAATAAATAAATAAATAAATAAATAAAGAAAGAAAGAAAGAAAGAAAGAAAGAAAGAAATAAAAAAAAAGAAAAAAAAGGAGGCTAGCCACAATTTAAAGTGATAAAATTTCCTTTAAAAAATCTTTTGCATTGCTTGTTTAGCTTACTTTGGCTGATAAAACGAAGGGATGAAAAACTAGGCTGCACCTCTATTGCAATTCCCATGAATCTCGAGTTGGTAGCCATATTGGCCCATAATGCTCCCTCAAGACTGTCAATAGAAACATTAGATTCCTGGTCAGCAAAGGATCATTTCTATTTAAAGAGAAATAAGTTGTAGCAAGTCCAACAACCTATAGTATAAATAAAGAAACATGATGTTCCTTCTAATCCCCCAGACAGGAATTTGTGGATGCCTACATGAATTACGTCTTCAACGTTTCAGTGCACGAGTGGTACACCGCTTTCTCAAGTGGCTTCTTGAAGGTGTGTGGTGGGAAGGTGCTCGAACTCTTCCAGCCTACCGAGCTGAGGGCTATGATCGTGGGAAGTAGCAAATACAACTGGAATGAGCTGGAAGAGGTTAGTGGGCTCTTTACCCAGCACACCCAAATCATTATTTCAAATTATTATTATAATTATAATTGACCTCTTGTACTTAAACAACATGTTGTCATTTGTATCTATTTTACAGAGTGCAACTTACAAGGGAGATTATTCAGCTACACACCCAACTGTACAAATGTTCTGGGAAACATTTCATCAATTCCCTTTAGAAAAGAAGAAGAAATTTCTTTGTAAGTATTTACATATCGTATTTCTCCGAAAATAAGCCCTCCCCTGAAAATAAGCCCTCCCCCCAAAAAATAAGCCCTCCCCCCAAAATAAGCCCTCCCTGAAAATAAGCCCTCCACCGAAAATACCATTTCCTCTGGTTTAGGTTAGGGAGACAGAGCTGGAAATCAGGTAAGATGGCACGAGGATTCCCGTCTTGCTCCACGCACCCCAAAATAATAAGACCTCCCCGAAAATAAGGCCAAGCGTTTATTTCGGGGTTCAAAAAAATATAAGACAGGGTCTTATTTTCGGGGAAACACGGTAGAACTATAACTATTTTCTTCAGCGGAGATTCAATTCAGACTGGTGACTCTCATTGAGGTTTGGTAGTATAAAACACAGACGATAGATTTCTACCATGTGATGGGCAATTCTTCTAGCTTAACTATGGGGAAAAAAAATAAGAAAAATTCTTAAGACAAATCTGCTCTTCCATGTAGAAAATTAGCAATGAGAAACTTTTGAGACTGCTGGTTTTCTTCTTGTTTGAAGTTTTTTTTTTTTAAAAAAAATACTAGATTATTTTAAAAGAGAGTGGATTCTCAGACTTACAGAAATGGCATGGGTTTTGAAGATATTTGTCATAGATTTTGTTGGTTGGGAAGATCGGTCTATGGAAGAGAAGGGTTAATAGGAATGGATAAAGGATAAAACTGGCCCAAACATTGTAACTGTAAATAAGGGGTGTCGAACTCAAGGCCTGCGGGCTGGATCCGGCCTGCAGAGTGCGGGGCCGCCCTGGAAATAGCGAAGGATTGGCCCACGGTGCCTCTGCCAGCAAAAATGGAGCTCGGGTGGGCTGCGCATGGCCCTCCCGGGCTCCATTTTCGGCCGTGATGGCCTCCTGCAGCCCTCTGCCAGCAAAAACTAAGCTTCATTTTTGCTGGTAGAGGGCTGCAGGAGGATGCCCCCAGCCCCGCCCAGGCGCCCCTGACACAAGTGACGTCAAGCTGGCCATGCCCACCCTGGCCACGCCCACCCTGGCCATGCCCACCCAGGATCAAACACAACCCTGATGTGGCCCTCAATGAAATTGAGTTTGACACCCCTGCTGTAAATCAAAGGATTGTCTGGATCTTTTGTTTTTTTGGAAATGTCTGACCTCTTCGGGGAGTTAAGGATGAGATTGCAAGCCACCACAGCCTGTGGATGGACATGCTTTGTGGAGTCCATTTAAACAGGAAGTAGACTTAATGAGGCAACGAGAAAACTCTAGGTAAAAATAATGAACAGGCACGGGGGCAATCTGTGATATGAATGAATCAATTTATAGGCTTGGAAGCCTAAGATAATTAGCAAGATCAAGAAGATCTTATTTCTACACTCAATAGACCGTCATTACAGGTACAAGTAGTCCTCGACTTATGGATTCTTATGGATTTTAGTCCCCAAAATTTATGTTGCTAAGCGAGACATTTATTAAGTGAGTTTTGCCCCATTTTTCGACCTTGCTTACCACAGTTGTTAAGTGAATTACTGCAGCTGTTAAGTTAGTAACACATTTGTTAAGTGAACCTGGTTTCCCCACTGACTTTGCTTGTCAGAAGGTTACAAAACGTGATCCCATGATCCTGAGAGACTGCGACCGTCATAAATATGAGGCAGTTGCCAAGTGTCTGAATTTTGTTCATGTGACCATGGGGATGCTGCAACAGTCATAAGTGTGAAAATTGATCATAAGTCCCTTTTTTCAGTGACGTTGTAACTTTGAACAGTCACTAAATGAACTGTCCCAAAGCTGCTTTTTCAAGAGGCAACTGGACTTTCTTGTTTTTCTTTGAAGACCTTTCGCTTCTCATTTAAGAAGCTTCTTCAGCTCTGACTGGATGGTGGGGAATGGAAGGGTTTATATTCCTTGCAGAAGGCTGGTCATTTGCATTCTTTTAGAGAGTCATTGAGGCCACTTAGAGGTTTCTCTGTGTCGTCAGGGTCACCTAACTAATGCAAATATGATCTATCTCCAGTCTACAACACAGTCCTTTCAACAGTTCCAAGAAGGCTCCACACCCATTTGCACTACTCAGGTGACCCTGAGGACACAGATAAACCTCCAGGTGGCCTCAACAACTGTCTAAAAAGAATGCAAATGACCAGCCTTCTGCAAGGAATATAAACCCATTCCCCCACCACCTAGTCAGAGCTGAAGAAGCTTCTCGGATGAGAAGCGAAACGTCTTCAAGGAAACACCAGAAAGTCCAGTTGCCTCTTCAAAAAGCAATTTTGGGACAACTATGACCCGGATGACTGAGAATCTCCATAGACACTAAATGAACTGTTGTAAGTCGAGGACTACTTGTAGTTCTCAGCTTACAACCATTCATTTAGGGACCGTTTGAAGGCACAGTGGCACTGGGAAAAAAAATGACTTGCAACCCAGCCCTTGCAGCATTCCCATGGTTGTGTGATCAAAATTGGAGAACTTAGCAACTAGCAAATTATTTACGACAGTTCCAGCATCCCACGATCATGTGATTGTCATTTGCGACCTTCGAAGCCGCCTTCTGACGAGCAAAATCTATGCAGGAAGCCAGATTTCCCTTAACTACGATGCGATTCATTGAACACCTGCGGCGATTCATTGAACAACTGTGGGGAAAAGGTGGTAAAATCTGAAACGACCCATTGAACAACCCGCCTTGCTTAGCAACAGAAATCCTGGTTCCGATTGTGATTATAAATTGAGGACTACTGTATTAAAGGAGGGGCAGCTCATTGCCTGGGGAGCAGAAAGAGGACTTTGAATGGAGGCAGTGGGGACAGTGCATGTTTTCTGCAAGTGTTCTTGTTTTGTTGATGAATTTCTGACGTGCTTTTTCTGCTCGTGTCCCTCTGGCAGTGTTCCTGACTGGCAGTGACCGCATCCCCATCTACGGCATGTCCAGTTTACGCATGGTCATTCAGTCCACCTCCAGTGACGAGCGGTACCTGCCGGTGGCCCACACTTGCTACAACCTCCTGGACCTACCCAAGTACAGCAGTAAAGAAACCCTGAGCACGCGACTAACTCAAGCCATCGACCACTATGAGGGCTTCAGTTTGGCCTGAGCACGAGCCACCCCCCCCAACAGAAACCATTTGAAACTGAAAGAAAACTCTTGCCTTGTTCTTTCTTTTGTAGGGAAATGGGACACGTTGCTCAGGGAAGCCAGGCGGAAGGGAGTGGGGTGGGTGGGGGAAGGGTGGAAAAAGGACACAGAAAAAGGTCTATCGATGTTTCTTGGGGTTTTAACGTTCACAGTTTTGACCTCTCTCTTCAATCAGGGGTGTCAAACTCGGATTTCATTGAGGGCCGCATCAGGGTTGTGTTTGAACTCAGGGGGCCGGGGTGGGCGTGGCCAGGGTGGGCGTGGCCTGCTTGACGTCACTCGTTTCGGGGGCGCTTCTGGCAGCCTGAGTGCTCTGTCAGCGAAAACAAGCTCCCGAGCTCTGTTTTCGGCTGCGACGGCCTCCTGCAACCCTCTGCCAGTGAAAACGGAGCTCGTGAGGGCCACACGCAGCCCTCCCAAGCTCCGTTTTCACTGGCAGAGGCACTGTGGGCTGGTCCTTCGCTGTTTCCAGGGCAGCCCCGCGGGCCAGATCTAAGCACCCAGTGGGCCAGATCCGGCTCCCCAGGCCTTGAGTTTGACACCCCTGTCTTAAATCTTATTTTATGTTTATTGGATGACTTCTTTCGGTTTAAAATGGCCTCTCTCTCTCTCTCTCTCTCTCTCTGCTTCTCTAAAGTCCGGGAAATTACCTTTATATTCCTAGGTATCTCCATCTTTTTCGAAAAATAGATTTTGCCCTACTGTGAATTTCTTTTTCATCTCTGCAACTGTGAACTCCTTTCCGTTTCCTTCTCCATCAGCTGAGAACTTCCCTCTTCGCTCACAGACCTGCTTTCTCAGCTCCAGGGATAATTTCTTCAGGCCTCGAAGGCACTGAGGTTGTTACTGGAAGAGCGGTGACAGGAAATGAAAAACGGAGAAGTTTCTCTCCTTTGCAGAATTTCTCCATTTCCTACAGTCTGCAGAAAATGATCAGTGAAGTAAATCTTCTTAGATTTCTGTTTGACCGCACAGCTTCCTCCCTGAGAGCTTGCGAGGCAGCAGAGATCATGGAGAATTGGATTACAGGACCTGAATACTTTACCTTTGGGTTAATTGTTCAAAGGAGAATTTGTGTTTCTGTGCGGTGTTTTTTATTTCCCTCTAGGAATGGGAATTTCACAGCATAGTCCAGGGGTGTCAAACTCGATTTCATTGAGGGCCGCATCAGGGTTGTGTTTGTACCTCGAGAGGGCCGGGGTGGGCGTGGCCAGCACAACGTCACTCGTGTTGGGAGCACCTGAGGTGGCCAAGTGCTAAGCAGGACTTCCCTCAGACCCTCCCTCTCTCTCATTATAATCTTCCTTCCTTCCTTCCTTCCTTCCTTCCTTCCTTCCTTCCTTCCTTCCTTCCTTCCTTCCTTCCTTCCTTCCTTCCTTCCTTCCTTCCTTCCTTCCGTCCTTCCTTCCTTCCTTCCTTCCTTCCTCCCTCCCTCCCTCCCTCCCTCCCTTCCCTTCTTTTTCCTTCCCTCTCCATTCTCCTTTTTTCTTCCTTCCCTTCTTTCCTTATTTTTCCTTCCTTGCTCTCTTCCCATCTTCCCTTCTTTTTCTTTTTCTTCCCTCTTTCCCTTTCTCCTTTCCTGTCCCTTCTTGGATGCTCAAATGCAAAAGGGAAAACATTTCTCCTTTTATTTTATTTTGTTTTTAGTTTGTTTTACTAGCCCTCTGCCAGAGAAAACCGAGCTCCGGGGGGGAGGGGTGTCGCCCCCAAGCTCCATTTTTCCTGGCAGAGGATTGCAGGAGGCTGTCACGACCGAAAACGGAGCCCTGGAGGGCCGCACTCCGTTTTCGCTGGCAGAGGCGCAGCAGGCCGGTCCTTTGCTGTTTCCAGGGCGGCTCCACAGGCCAGATCTAAGCACCCCGTGAGCCGGATGCAGCCCCCGGGCCTTGAGTTTGACACCCCTGGCATTTTCCATGTTTTCCTCCCATCTCGGTGCGCAGATATGTGCAGATGTGTTTCTTGCAGACTGAACGTCTCTGCCATTCCGCCTGTCTTATCAATGGATGATGCTTTTTTTTGTTTTGTTTTTGTTTTAGAAGCAGGCCTTCTCTGCCCCACTGAGATCTGAGCTCCAGAGCCAAATGACAGTGGGGTGAATGGAAGAAAAATGACAGGCTTCCTTCCCCTCCCCCCCCCCACACTTTATTATAGACATCACAATGAATATTCCCTCCCCTGCCCCCGATAATTTTATCAATTGGTGGTCCAAGCTGAGTTAAAGACTGAATCCATGGAAACTAATGGAATTAGTCCATTTGGGTCTGATGGAGGTAAAAGCTAATTGCAATCCTGATCCAGCACAGCCATGAAGAGGGTTTTATTTTTCAATCAGGCGAGCAAGGTGGACTTTAGTCATAATTCAATTTTGGTTGGCATGGAGCCGCCGTACTTGTGTACCTTTTAATTCAACCATGTTTTGCACTTTCCCCGATGAAAAGCTTTAAAAGCATTAAGCGGTCACTTTACTGTTTGGGTAGCCAACGGGCCTCTTTTTACTGCAACTTTGAAAGGACTTTATCAAATGCTTATTTTGTATGTGTGTGTACATAGCTTAATATTATGCAATAAACGGAATGTTTCCTTCAGTCTCTATACTGCTTTCATGATGCTTCAAGAAGAAAATAAGTTCTGTAAACTTGGAAGTTGGAAGTCCAATGGAACTGGAGAAAATTAGGTTGGGGAAACTGAGATATGCATTAGCAATAGCAATAGCATTTAGACTTATATACAGCTTCACAGTGCTTTAGAGCACAGGTCACCAACCGGTGGTCTGCGGACCACTGGTGGTCCACGAGAAAATTTTGGTGGTCCGTGGAGAAATCTTGGCCCCTGGGCCGGATATGGCCGAGAGCAATAAATTCAGTCCGCGCGCGGGAACACAAGGCTGCACCGCCCTACATCACCCCGCCCATATGCCAGCCCCCACTCTTAAGGCCGAGCACAAACCTCACCTTGAGTATAGCGGTGCGAGCCACACGAGCTGGAACAGGAAGATAAGACCAAGAACTCGCCGTGCTCAGCCGAACGGCTGCCTGGGGGGGAGGAAGGTTCAACCGCCTTTCGGGCCTACATCTCTCCTTCTGTGAGGCCTCCGGGTGGGAGGCGCGAGAAAAAGCACCTGCTAGATTGGCCCCCTGCAAACTCTCGTCTCTCGAGCCCGGCCGAAGTTTCCCACGCTGCTTCAGCAAGCGGTCCTCTAGAGAAGAGTTTGCAGGGGCCAAGCTAGCGTCCGCAATAGACAGTGCACCCGGGTGGAGGAGCTGCAACGGGCCAGTCCTGTGAGTGTGACTACTACAGCTCTGGAATATGGGACCGGGCCATGGTGGGGCTGGAAATCTCTGCCCTGAGGTGGCACTTGCAATGTGCAACTTTGCAGGTGGTGAGCGTTTGCAGGGGGCCGAGCTAGCGTCCGCAATGGACAGCAAACTCTGGCTGCTTCTCTCAGCTGTAGTGCGGCACCAGCATTTGAAGCAGCTGGGAAACTTTTGCCCGGGCTCCTCGAGAATTTGCACGGGGCCGAGCAAACTCTCATCTCTCGAGGAGCCTGGCCGAGTGCTTCTTTTGCACGGGCCGAGCAACCTCTCATCTCTCGAGGAACCCGGCCGAAGTGCTTCTCTCAGCTATAGTGCGGCACCAGCATTTGAAGTGGTGCAGGAAACTTCGGCCGGGCTCCTCGAGAGTTTGCATGGGGCCGAGCAAACTCTCGTCTCTTGAGGAGCCCGGCCGGCACCCAGCAAAGAAGCGCAGAAGTTCCAGCCCATCCGCCCCACAAGCGAAGCGGGGGGCGTGAATGAGACCACTCGGCAGCAACAGGTTGTGCGGAGGAGGGGCGCGGGGGCAGGGGACCCCCTGCCCTCCCCTTGCCTGCCTTCTGTGCACGAAGACAAACCGCCGCCTGCCCTGAACTCGCTGCTCCCGCGCTAGCGCCCCAGCCCTGCTCAACCGCGCTTCTTTGCTGGGTGCTGGTGGCGGCTTCTAGGCTGGAAGCCGCTGCCGGTGCCCAGCAAAGAAGCGCGGTTGAACGGGGCCGGGGCAGCACAGCCTATTGCGCGGATGGGCCTTGTGGTGGGCTTCACTGTAAGCTGGCATCTCTGCCCAACCTGGCTGCGGGCTTCGCGATGCAAAGTTCCAGCCCATCCGCCCGGCGTGTACAAGACAATCGTCCGCGCCCCCCGCCCGGCCTTCCTCGCCGGGCGCTGCACCGGTGGATCCGCCCTGTCCAGCTCTGCTGCCACTTCCCACGAACTTCCCGAGAGACAGCCGGAGCGAGGGGTGGGCGGGAGCGTGCATGGGCCCGGCCGGCGCTCGGCTTACCTTCCTGGCGAGGCTCGGAGACCACCCGGCACACCCATCCACCCGCCGGCTCTCCAGGCAGCGGCACTGTATACCTGCCCTGCCAAGGCACCCGCCAGCCCCGGAGCCTGAGCTGGCGGAGCTCCGTAGGTGCACACCCTGAGAAAGGGAAGGGAAGGGAAGGGAAGGGAAGGGAAGGGAAGGAAAGGAAAGGAAAGGAAAGGAAAGGAAGGGAAGGGAAGGGAAGGGAAGGGAAGGGAAGGGAAGGGAAGGGAAAGGAAAGGAAAGGAAGGGAAGAAAAGGAAAGGAAAGGAAAGGAAAGGAAAGGAAAGGAAAGAAGGAAAGGAAGAGGAAAAGAAAGGAAGAGGAATGGAAGAGGAAAGGAAAGGAAGAG
>QLTV01004085.1:2599021-2636054 GCA_003457575.1 Thermophis baileyi
CAGGGGGGAAGGGGTGAGGTGGGGGGGAAGGGACTACAGCTACAGCTCTGGAATATGGGACTGACTTTCCCAACATCAGCAAGCCACTGTCAAATAAGCTTCAATTATTTTGTAATAATTACACTAACTTTAATAATTTTGTTACAATTAAAACAACCTTTAAAGATTTTGTTATGATTAAATAAGCATTTACGATTTTGTTATAATTAAATAAGCATTTATAATTTTGTTTTATTAAATAAGTGCATTTCATATGAATAAAATTGAAGTTCTCTGATCATTATTTTACAAATGTATTTATCTTTTTAAAAAAATTCACATTAGTGGTCTGCGGGACTTAAAATTATGAATTAGGGTCTGTGGGATTTAAAATTATGAATTTGGTGGTCCCTGAGGTCCAAAAGGTCGGGGACCCCTGCTTTAGAGTCCTCTCTAAGCGGTTTACAGAGCCAACATATTGCCCCCAACAATCTGGGTCCTAGTTTTACTGACCTCGGAAGGATGGAAGGCTGAGTCAACCTTGAGCCAGTCAGGATCGAACTGTTGACAGTCAGCAGAATTAGCCTGCAGTACTTCATTCTAACCACTGTGCCACCACGGCTCTTAGAAGACTTTAACATGGTGGCCTTCTGTTGTGGAGCCAGAAAAATACCCATTTTGGCAGAAAGGAACATCACATGTTTTCTAGTCTCTTTCCAAGGCAGATTTCAGCTCAACTAATCCCTGAATGACACGCAGGTGGCCGGCATTATTGAGACAACTTTCCTTGTTGAGCACCAGTGCTGGGAAGCACACAATAATCCCAAGAAACACTCTTACCATTTTCCCGTAATACCTCAAAGCTTTCATTTCTGGTAGGATTTACTTTTGGAAACACAATGTGCATTTGTTGGATGGTTGCAACTAAGCTTCTCTGGGATACGAAAGACCCATCTGAGCGTTGATGGCCTTTGCAGGATTATATCACGGAGATCAGCAACCCAAACGAAAGTCAGCAAAGTTGTGAAAAATTGAGGGACTGTGCAATAACATCATTTCCAGTTACAATTTTCTATCCCAGCAGAGATCCTGCGTGTGCAAAAAAGTGCAGAAAGTTCCATTTTTTTTTCAGCAGGGTTGCCTGTAGATTGAATTGCCCTGCAGCTTGGATGAGGCTTATCTCACTAAAGTATAGTATAGTCCCTGACTTAGGACCACACTTGAGCCCAAAATTTCTGTTGTTAAGCAAGCAAGGCAGTTAAGTGAGTTTAGCCCCATTTTTCAGCCTACAATTGTTAAACAAACCACTGCAATTGTTAAGTGAATCATGCGGTCGTTAAGCAAATCTGGCTTTCCCCATTGACTTTGCTTGTCAGAAGCCGGCTGGGAAGGTCGCAGATGGTGATCACGTGACCCTGGGACACTGCAAATGTCACAAATTCATGCCAGTTGCATGTTGATCACAGGATCATGGGGATGCTGCAATGTTGGTCAGTGTGAAAACCCTCTTTTCAGTGCCATTGTAATTTTGAGCAGTCACTAAATGAATGGTTGTAAGTCAAGGGCTACCTTTAAACGTCTTCAGATGGTGGGTGAACATACCCAGACATTTAAGCATTGAGCCGTGACAATGAGAGCAATAGAGCAATCTCTGCTACATCTTCCTGGTTAACAACAGCAGCAGCAGCAGCAGCAACAACAACAATGATATAGAATTCTTTATTGGCCGAGTGTCATTGGACACACAAGGAATTTGTTTCCGGAGCATAAGCTCACAGTGTACATATAAAGAGCAAGTAATAGGTCATAGATCATAAATCATAGTTACAATCATTAATCATAAGCTGCAAACAGCAATTGATAAATCATAAGAAACCAATAGGAGAAGATAGTAGAAAAGATGAGAAATGAGGCAGATGACGTGCGGTTTCTATTTTTGTGGCTACTTCAAAGAGGGGCACAGCTTTAGTTACTGTCCCCTTTTTGAAATGACAATGATAACTCAAAAGTAAAGTAATTCTTGTATGATTTAGCCTCCAAGCATGCAAAACAGATGTGGGTTCCTACCGGTTCGGACTGGTTCTATAGAACCGTTAGTAACGTGGTGGCCTGGGTCGCTGGAACCGGCAGCGACCCAGGCCTGCCACGCCCCCGAGCCAGTTCGGTGGCGCCATAGGCGCCGCCATCTTGTTTTTTGCTTCTGTGTATGCGCAGAAGCTTTTTTAAAGTACCCACGCGGCGCGTCCCTGAGCGAAGCGGCAGTACCTGCATCCGGAACCCACCCCTGATGCAAAACTATGCTGAAAGGCAGGTTTATAAGTTTTGTAGCTGTCATTGGCCAACTGGAAAAGCTAAGCAGGGTCAGATCCATTTAGTGCAGCGGTTCTCAACCTGTGGGTCGCGACCCCTTTGGGGGTCGAACGACCATTTCACAGGGGTCACCGCACACGTTAGCCCGCCATTTTGGTGCCACCGTCACTGCAGGAGTGAAAAGGTCCCGGTTCGGCCGTGCCTGCGGGTCGCCGGACAGCTGGTAGCCCGGACGCCGCCATTTGGGTTCTTCTACCCTCTGCGCATGCGCAGAATGCTTTGCGCATGCGCAGAGGGTAGAAGATCCCAAATGGCGGCGTCCGGGCGACGTCTCCCGCTTCCGATGCTATCAGCTGTCCGGCGACCGGCAGGCAAGCCCGGCCCCGGAGCATTTCGCCCCTGGTGCCACGCCCCCTTTGTCAACTCATCCCGCACGGGGAGGGGGCGGGGAGGGGGTTGCAGCGGCGGGGGGGTCGCGGCATTAGAAAGGTTGAGAACCACTGATTTAGTGCCTGAATGGAAGACCATGAGAACTCGGAGGCTGCAGGTTATGTTGGGAATTTGGGAGAAGTTCCAGAAAGAAGGCAGCATCCAGCCTTTCAGTTCTGTTGCTAAGAAAACTACAGGTAGTTCTCAACTTACAACAGTTCATTTAGTGACCGTTCGAAGTTACAACAGCACTGAAAAAAGTGACATATGACCATTTTTCACACTTATGATTGTTGTGGCATTCCCCTGGTCACATGATCAAAATTCAGATGCTTGGCAACCGACTCATATTTATGACGGTTGCAGTGTCCCAGGATAAGTAACTGGGATATTTAGTGATTTATTTATTCCATCTGTTTGCTGCAAATCTTTCAGAGCTTAGTGGCTTACAGGAATAGAAAATGTACCATGAAAAATTTCAAAGTCCATCGTAGTGTTTCCAAACTAATCCCACCCACCTCAAATAACTGAAAACAGAAACCATCTTAAATACCAAACTGACAGTGTTAATATAGTGGCTACAATCATTCTTAAAAGGCCCTCGAGTTTCCGAAAGGCTATTTACCAAAGGGGGAAAATTCACTCTAAGGGGAATTTGCTCCAGTGTTGGTAATAATAGAACTGTGCTCAGTTCTCCTCACTCTACCACAGGAGACACTGCTAGCATATTCTTTTACAACTCTCATCTTGGAAAGGTTGACCCATTGCTTGGAGTTAAGCAGTCGTGAAGAGGTGTCAAGCCATGCAGGTCTCTGTAAGTCAAAATTGACAAATTGCACCCAAAAGCTACTGGAAACCCAATTTACTGCAAAATGGCTGGACCTATTCAAAGTGATGAGTGTTGACCAATAAGTGGACTGCTACAGTTTGAACTACCGTATTTTTCGGACTATAAGATGCACCCGAGTATAAGACGCACCTTAGTTTTTGGGGAGGAAAATAAGAAAAAAAAAATCTGCCTACCAGCATCTATCTGGCTAGCGTCCTTAGCAAACAGCCTGGAACAGGTATATTACCCTTGCAAAGCTCCGTTTGAGAGGCTGCTTTTTCAGCCTTGCAAAGCTCCGTTTGAGACGCTGGGCGGGGCTACATTCGGTGTATAAGACGCACCCAGATTTTCACCCTCTTTTAAGGGGGAAAAAGGTGCGTCTTATACTCCGAAAAATACGGTAACTATAGTTTTGGAGGTAGCTTTCAAAGACATTTCCACATTGTGCAGATTGCAGGAATCCAGGCAGGTGATGACAAATGATTCAATGCAGCTGAATGCTCCAGTTAAGACCAGGGTTGGGTTCTAACTTACCTCGCCGCCGGTTCGCTTCCTCCCGCGCCGCGTGGCTGCACGTGCATTGCGCACTGCGTGGCCGCACCGCGCGGGCACACGCATGCAGTGCCAAAAATTCGCAAAAAAATCCAAAAAAAAAAAAAGCCGAAAACAAGATGGCAGCACATGTGCAGTGCCAGGGACCTGGCTTCTGCACATGCGCAGAAGAAAAAAAAAAGCAAAAAATCCCCCCTCCCCAAAAAAAAATTCCAAAAAAAAAAAAAGATGGTGGCGTCCACGGACCGGCACCGACAGAACTGGCTCCGTGACGTCACCAGCAGTTTGCTACCAGTTTTATAGAACCGGTGCGAACTGGGAGGAACCCACCTCTGGTTAAGACTATATCTGGCAGCCCAACCTTGTGGATCACGCACCTGCACATCCAACAATAGCTGTGATTTGAAGAGGAACCTGTTATGGACCAGCTTTGTAAAGGCAGCAGAACCAGCTTGGAAGACATCTTGAGAGATGATAGAATACTACTGAACAAGCAGCAACTCTGCCTTGTTTGAGTTACTGTATAGGTAGTCTTCGACTTACAACTGGTGACTTAGAGACTGTTCAAAATTATATCTTAGAACAGGGGACTGGCACCAGTCCGCGGCATGCCAGCAACTGGGCCGTGCAAACAAGCGAAGCCCCATCCGCGGGATGCAGGCAGCACACAAAACCACACCCCTTCTGGTCCGTGGAAAAACCTTTCTTCACAGAACAGGTCCCTGGTGCCCAAAAGATTGAGGGACAATGTCTTAGAATGGACCCTTGAAAATCTAGTTTTGAAGTTCTGATGTTGGCCACCCCCGCAGTCATGATTGCATTTGGGGAGCTTGGCAACTGCTCCACGCTTATGGCCATTTGCAGCCCCTGCTGTCACCTGTGACTTATGAATGACGATTTTGCCAGAAACCGGCGTTTACGTCCAGTTTATAGCGAAAACGGTTTGCTTAACGGCTGCTACTGCAGCAAAACAAGGTAGTAAAATCAGGTCGGTCATGCAATGACCTGCTTTATGACTCGAATGACTCTTGACCATAACCAGGCTCATTATAGTCGTAAGTCGAGGACTACCTGTAATCTGTTTTGTCCAACAGTCTCTAGCTACCTTCAGCAGTATCTCCCACTGAGCTCAGAATGACAGTATCAAGCTGAGTATCATCAGCATTATTGATGGAATTATACTCCTGGTTGGGCTCTCCCTGGGGCGCAGGGTAAATGTTAAACAGCAAAGAGGAGGGGAACATGGACCGTTGCCTATAGCAACCCAAACTGGGCCAGCTTTCCAGGATAGCCTTTCATCCAGATAATTTGCTTCCATTGCATATTTATCAAAGCAGGTTGAGGACATGGATCTAGAATTGGGACTGCTGGAGCCAGAAGTGGATACTGGCAGCAAAATGTTGATTAACTTTCCCTCGTAACGGCAACCAGGGTGTCTCCCCAATGGGGATTTAATGGAGAACCGAACATTTTGTACTGACTCTAAACTAGAAAACAGACAGACAGAGGATTATAAATTCCTTTGAGAAGTACTGGCGGCACCCTTACATTGTTAGCAAGGATTTATGGAGACATTCACTCAAAAATAGTTTATTTCTTTCTTCCATACAAAATACCATCATGTACGAAAATGCACACATATAGTTTTGTCAATCAGTTTGCATTTTTAAAAAGTTGCAGTGAATTAAATGCATTTTTATTCTGTGATGTAAACATAGAACTGTGTTGGTTAAGTCTCACCAGGGGCATAAAATGAATGATCATTCAGAGAGAAAAAAATAAATGTATTGTTATATCTGAAACCACAGATGACTTTTGACAAAGGAATTTTCTACAACTGTATAGGATGATTAAGAATGATTGGCTTTTAACTTTTCTACGGTAATCAAGGCGGTTTTTATATCTAAAATAAAAAGGCACACACACTATGCAATCTCTTTGGTACATGGTTCATCAACAATTACTGGGAACTGTAGAATAATGCCGTTCTCTCTTCTCAATAGTCTGTATACAGAATAGCTTCAGGAGTCTGCTCAAAGTACAATTAGATCTTTCAATATACATAGATGTAGACTAGTGATGAAGTATCAAAGCATGCATGCATACTTACAGATCGTTGAACAGACACACACACAAAAAGACAACTTTGAAAATATTTTTCAGTCACTGTTGAACACCTAAGCAATACTATAGAATTGTTCCAGAGAATGGAAAAAACTTCTTATAAAGAAAAAACATGGAATGCACCCACTTTATACTGAAGTTTTCAGGTTTGTGAACCTCTCCTGTATGAGTTTCTTTGCCATGGCAAAATTTCTTACAACCTGTAGGATAACTACTACTAAGAATACTTGGGAAGGATTTGCTCAGAATATCTTCTATTGTGTTTTAAAATGATATTATGGTGTGCTTTAAAAATATTTCATGGTCCTTCAGAAGAGAAGCAGAAACATAATTTGATCAGGGCATAGTGGCTTCCTTTTAAAAAAGAAAGACAGCACTATATTTACAGAATTAACATAGAAAGGGGCGATAGAGTTCCAGTTTCCCTTATTCTGCAGGATAGTGCCAGGAAGGAAAAGTAGGAATGAAAAAAGGCAGTTTAGCTGCCTGGATACATTTTGGAAAAGGTAATTTGAACTTACATACACGCTTCTGTTCATCTGAAAGCTTAAAAACAGGCAGGGATTCTGATAACAATCTGTGCTTTCATAAAGCACAATTTTAAAATAGGTAGTCTTTGACTTACGACAATTGAGCCCAAAATTTCTGTTCCTCAGTGAGACAGTTGTTAAGTGAATCACTGCAGTTGTTAAATTAGTGTTAAGTGAATCTGGCTTCTCCATTGGCTGCTTGTCAGAAGGTCGTAAAAGAGGGTCACATGGACCCCAGGACACTGCAACCGTCATAAATGAGAGTCAATTGCCAAGTGCTTGAATTTTGATCATGTGACCAAGGGAACATTGCAATGGTCGTTAAGTGTGAAAAACAGTCACTTTTTTAATGCCGTTGTCATGGTCACTAAATGAACTGTTGTAAGTTGAGGACTACCTGTAGTCATTTCTTAGCCTCTGTTGCTTGGCTACACATGCAATCATCAACGCTTTTCTTTAACCACAAAAATAGTTCCATGAATCAGAAATCTCAACAAAGCAAAGCAACAAAGTAATTGGATAAGTCAGCCTTGAGAGCTTTTATATATCTGCACTACAGACATAAACATGAAATTGCTGAGAAATTATCCTTAGGCTTCTAAAGCAGGGATCTCCAAACCTTGGCAACTTTAAGACTTGTGGACTTCAACTCCCAGAGTTCCTCAGCTAGGCTGAGGAATTCTGGGAGTTGAAGTCCACAAGTCTTAAAGTTGCCAAGGTTGGAGGTCCATGTTCTAAATAGTATGTATCTTCCTACATAGGATAGGATATGATAATTCATTTCTGTTGAGAGAATACTTTTTCTTGCTTTATAACTGGTGGAGAGAAACTTGATTCAGATCCCAATGCCACCCTTCATCACCAATGAGTTGACCAATGGAATCCTGAGATCTCGGTGCCTTTTCCCATCCAAAGGTTCTTTACAAGATCCCCATTCTCAACTAAGTACAGTAGTCCTTGACGTACGACCACAATTGAGCCCTAAATTTCTATTGCTAAGTGGGACTGCTGTTAAGTGAATTTTGTCCCATTTTAAGAACTGTCTTGCCTCCACTGTTACGTGAATCCCTTCCGTTGTTAAGTGAGTAACACGGTTGTTACGCAAATCTGGCTTCCCTATTGGCTTTGCTTGTCAGGTGGTCATAAAAGAGGGTCACATGACTCTGGGACACTGCAACCGTCATACATACGAGCCAGTTGCCAAGCGTCTGAATTTTGATCACATGACCAGGGGGATGCTGCAAAGTGTGAAAAAGTCATACGTCATTTCCCCCCCCAGTGCCATTGTAACGGTCACTAAACGAATGGTTGTACCTTGAGGACTAACTGTATAATGCCAGCATTTTGGCCACTCCTTTCGCCCAGTAGTAGCAAGAGGAATGGGGAAAGGAGTATGAGAATCTCAAAACATGCCAAAAATTCTTGCTGTGGATTGGCTCATTGCATGCATATAAATGGCAAATTGATTTACATTCTGGTGGTAAAATGGTAGCCTGCCTCTTGCCAACTTATCAGAAAGTCCAGCTGCCACCTAATTCAGAGACTTTGCCACTTGAGCTTTTAATTACAGACAAATTTGGCTACGGACACAAGCACATCATAAACAAATTAAACCTCAAAGCTTAACAATGATTAGAAGACATGCTGGTTGCTTCATGTTTATTTTTGTGTGGAAAAAAAAAGTGATTTAATTGTTCACTCAAGACTAAGCACATCAGCAAATTACAAGTTTTTCTTTTAATTCTGGGAATAATTTCTAACTGCAAAAGTTTCATTATTAATCTGTTTTAAAATGGAGGCTTGCATATCGTTTTAGCATCTTGAGATGCATAATTATTCAAAAGAGAAGGAACATCAACATCATTTTTACTTATACTGTTATCACTTGATAGTTTCCGACTAAAATCTTAATCTAGACCCGTGATGGCAAACCTATGGCACGCGTGCCACAGGTGGCACGCGGAGCCATATCTGAGGACACGCGAGGCATTGCCCTATGTCAGCTCCAGAGCGCATGCGCGTGCTGGCCAGCTGATTTTCGGCCTTGGGGAAGGCTGTTTTCGCCCTCCCCAGGCTTCCCTGAAGCCTGTGGAGTGCGAGAAACGGCCCAACGGGCAAACCGGAAGTTCAGAAAAAACGGACTTTCGGTTTGCCCGTTGGGCCGTTTTTTGCACTCTGGAGGCTTCAGGGAAGCCTGAGGGTGAAAAATGGCCCAACGGGGGTGCGCACATGCACAGTGTGGCGCACGTGGGAGGGTTGTGTGCTGGCACGCGTGCGCGCTAGTGCGCGCACTCCCATTTTTGACACGCAAGAAGAAAGAAGTTCGCCATCACTGATCTAGACTCTGAAAATAAAAATCTCTCTGTTTTCATCTTTCTTTTCACACGAACAGTAATTTTGGAAGGGAAAGGTCATGTTAAAAATAAAGGTATGAAAATAATTACCCCTGTTAATTCTCTTAATAAGCTGATAGCACACCTCAGTGAATTCATGAAATATTTGGGGTTAATATATAGTGTTATCCTGAGCAGCGTGGTGGCCTAGTGGTAATAAGTGGCATAAGAGCCGAGGTGGCGCAGTGGTTAGAGTGCAGCACTGCAGGCTACTTCAGCTGACTGCTAGCTGCAGTTCGGCAGTTCATATCTCACCGGCTCAAGGTTGACTCAGCCTTCCATCCTTCTGAGGTTGGTAAAATGAGGACCCAGATTGTTGGGGGCAATATGCTGACTCTATAAACCGCTGTAAAGCACTGTAAAGCGGTATATAAGTCTAAGTGCTATTGCTATTGCTAAAGATGCTTGCCTCCAACTTGGAAGGTTGAGAGTTCAATCCTGCAGAGTGGCAGATATTTCTTTCCTAGGGCGCAAAGCAAAAATAACTGCTGTGAACTTTGCATGGCGTCAGGAAGTGCATCCGGCCAGTAAATGCTCAGCTTCATCCAGTCACCCAGACTCTACCCTGAATTAAAGGATTCAGGGTTGTAAAAAGGAAATTTTATATAGTTATGCTATAATTATTAGAGTACAAAGAGTTTCCTTTTATTCTTCATTTGACAGTGTATTTGCTTTCACAAGCAGCTTATTATGTGCCACAATGGGCTAATTGTTGAGAAAAAACAAGTCTAAAGCTACTTTAAGCCTAGAGAATTAGATTTTAGAATCTTTAGTTATATTGCATTCATTTGGGTCCAACATTTCAATTATTTTGGTTGTTTGGTTGAGCATTAAATTAATAGTTTTGGATTTGATAATTGTATTTCTAACTCAGTTGACTTTCAAGGTGGAAATCATTTCTATTGAATTCTGATATTATTCATTGTATCAAACACACGTATAAGGATTTCCTAATGCTGGTGCTTCAAAAGGTATACATCTATTACAATAAATACACTTTCCAATTAGCTGCCTATTTGCCTAGGCAAATTTTAAGGTTTTTAAGACATATTTTTCCTTCCTTTAAAAATGGCATAACAGAAAAGTCAGGTAGATGAAATGTTTTTTTCCTTTATTTAGGTACAGATTTGGGTTTGTTTGTTTTTTAAAAAAATCTGTTTTCCATTTTCTAAAAAAATATATGTTTCTTTCTAAAGTGCATTGTTCTACCATCTACCGTTTTGCTCAAGAGATTTGAAAGTATACACCCAATGTCAAAGCCACACAGAGCTTCAACTAAACATGAACAGAAAAAAAATTGCTTGAGATCAGTACTGGATCCACCTTATCTGGGGCACAAAATTATAAGGGTATGAGACAAGCTGTCATTGTCATTAATTTCATTTTAAAAGTCCACTGTCTAGACATTTTGATGCTTTCTAAGCCTAGGGAACCCTTTTGCATTAAATCGGTTTGCTGAAAAATCTCGGCGCATTTGCCACAGTAATGTGCAGGAGAAAATTCTCAGAAATATTGCAGGGCACCAATAAACTGGATTCCATTACGATCTGACGCAAATCAAGAGCAGATTGTGGAAACGCCATTATTACAGAAGAAAACTCAAATGATAATCTTCTGCCTTTCGAGGACGCTTGTCCATTATTCCCTATCTTCACATCAAGGACAAAGATAAAATATTATAAACCCTTCCCAGACACTGTCTGAAACCCACTATTATATCAGAATACCTTGGCTACCAAGATCATCCCATTCCTTTTCCTACTCTTGCGGGTAGGGTCCCGTTAACTAAGCCCAATTTCTCCAAGGTCCACTTCCACAATGTTTTCTTTCTTCCAGGTCGAACAGATGTAAGAGTTGTGTAATAACATTTCTGAAAAGCTCATTAGTAAGAAAGTGTGTTTTCGTTTTTTTTTTTTAAAAAGCAGCCATATTGAAAGCCAAGGCAGTCCACACTTAACTGTTCTCCACCTATTGCCAGTTCCACTTTCAGTTGGAGCATGTTACGAGAACTACGTACCAACAATAACAACGAAAACCCTGCAGTCAAAGATGAGATTTCAAGAGGGACCTACCAACCCTCTCCGAATTGTCTCAGAACATACATCCTATTATTAGAACAGACCTGATTGCTTTATTGGTCTGAAAATTACAGGCCATTATTTGGAACTTCGTGAGAACTTTAACTACATCATCTTTCTTACACTGATGCTCCAAAGAAGATAAAAATTGAGGTCTTTTTTGTTTTTGTTTTAGTCCAAGCAATTGCAG
This sequence comes from Thermophis baileyi, assembly GCA_003457575.1. Classification (NCBI taxonomy): domain Eukaryota; kingdom Metazoa; phylum Chordata; class Lepidosauria; order Squamata; family Dipsadidae; genus Thermophis; species Thermophis baileyi. The sequence goes on from QLTV01004085.1 coordinate 2,610,436, forward strand.
GCCACCAACTGATGAAAGCGAAGGAAACTTTGTGGAGCAGAGTCGTTTTAGTGGGTCAAAACACCCTTCTGGTCTTGACAGCCCAGATGGCAGAACAGGTTACAAGTCTGAAGAAAGATGCAGGACCCTCCCTCCTTCACACCGGGCCGTCATCTTCTGCCAACGACAGTCAGGGAGAGCCACTAAAGCCCTTTGTGGTATTAGGCTCTTGCTGAGTTCTTTGTGTTATTCGGCTGCATCGACATCTTAACATTAGTGGCAAATCCCGCGTAGCTTTATTACATGATCTTGGAACTTAAATCTCTTTTGCTGATGAGGACTTCTAGCAGCCTCAGCTTGGCCTTAACCTGCTTGTATTCATTATAGTCTTCGGCCATGGGAACCCGGTCTTCTTTCTGGACATTTCTAAAAAGCACAACCAGATGAAACATATCAGCTTCCTGTATAGGATCATGTCCTTAAAGGCGTATTTTACACCTTTTGGAATGAAGAGAAAAACAGAAGACTAAACTTAGCATGTCCTGGTTGGGGAAGGGGGAAAACGCTTTAGGGAATTTAAAAAAAAAAAAAAAAAAGGAAAATTAGCAATAGCAATAGCACTTAGACTTATATACCGCTTTACAGTGCTTTACAGCTCTCTCTAAGCGGTTCACAGAGTCAGCATATTGCCCCCAACAATCTGGGTCCTCATTTTACCCACCTCGGAAGGATGGAAGGCTGAGTCAACCTTGAGCCGGTGAGATTTGAACTGCCGAACTGCAGCTAGCAGTCAGCTGAAGTAGCCTGCAGTATTGCACTCTAACCACTGCGCCACCTCGGCTCTTAAAATTCAAGTGTGTGTCCAATCCCTTAGCAAAAGGAAGTACAGGTAGTCCTTGACTTATAACCATTCGTTTAGTGACCGTTCAAAATTACAATGACACTGAAAAAAGTGACTTATAATCGTTTTTCACACTTATGATCCTTGCAACTTCCCCATGATCACGCGATCAAAGTGCAGATGCTTGGCAACTGGTTCAAATTTATGACGGTTATAGTGGCACGGGGTTACGTGACCATCCTTTGTGACCTTCTGACAAGCAAAATCTATGGGGAGGCCAGATTCACTTAACAACTGTGTTACTAATTTAACAACTGCAGGGATTCACTTAACAGCTGTGGCAAGAAAGATTGTAAAATGGGGGAAAACTCATTTAATTTCATTATTCAATGAATAACAGAAATGTTGGGCTCAATTGGGGTTATAAGTCAAGGAGTATCTGTAGATCTTTTGGATATTAATAACCTCTACTGCAGGGGCGTTAAACTCAAGGCCCGGGGGCCGGATCCGGCCTGCAGGGTGCTTTGATATGGTCCACGGGGCCATCCTGGAAACAGCGAAGGACCGGCCCGCAGTGCCTCTGCAAGCGAAAACGGAGCTTGGGAGGGCTGCATGCGGATCCTCCCGAGCTCAGTTTTCACTGGCAGAGGGTTGCAGGAGGCCGTTGCAGCCGAAAATGGAGCTCAGGAGCCCGTTTTCTCTGGCAGAGCGCTCAGGCCACCACAGGCGCCCCAACATGAGTGACGTCGAGCTGGCCACGCCCCCTGGCCACCCCCCACCCCGAAGTCAAACACAACCCTGATGCGGCCCTCAATGAAATCGAATTTGACACCCCTGCTCTACTGCATTCATAGAAAGACAGTTATCACAATCCCTGTAAAAACTAGCAAGAAGCAGAGCAGGAAATGAAGGTGGACAAGACACATTTCCCCCCCACTCCAACATGTTAGTTTGCCAGCTAGTGCAAAGAACATTGCTGACTCTTTAAGGAAAAAATAGTTCCCCATACTGCAATTCTGAGACGCAAATACTCTTCAGTGAAGTGCTTTATATTTTAAGCCTGTTACATACTTTATTAAAATCTTTCAATACTAAGACCGGTGGAATTCATTAGCCCAAGACAGAACTTGGTTGGATAGCTTTAAAAGGGGATTGAACAATTCATGGAGGACAGCTCTACCAAAGGCAATGAAAATTCAATGCCACCTCTTGTTTGGGGGCAGTACAACTCTAAATGCCAACTGCAGGAAAAACATGGCAGGGGAAGGAGCAGTGTCTTTCTCTCTCTCCTGCTTCTGAGCACTCTAGAGACCTTTGGTTAGCCAATGTGAATCAAAAGGATCTTTACTTTAGAAGTATGGCGGAGGAAAAAAACAAAGATTAGAGTTTCCCAACCTTTTGGGATTTGCAGACTGGCTTTTGGGGGGGGGGGGGGGAGAAAGGGGATGGTTCCGTGTGAGTGGCGGGCAAGTGTGTGCAGCTCCACTTGTGTGAGTGGCGGGTACACCTGCCGCTTGTGCAAATGGAGCGGGCACGTACATGTTTGCCCGCCGCTCGTGCAAGTGGGGATACACGTGTACACACGCTTGCCCACCACTTCCACAGTTGGGACTCCTAAGCAGGATCTTCGCAAGAAGTTAAAAAGAATATAACATGCAACATTAATTAGTCTAGGACTGGGGTAAAGAAAAGAGGATGGCAAGTTACCTTCCGTTTTGTCGGAAAAAATTGTCTTCAAAATCTCTCAATTTTTTTCTGATCCTCTTTTTATCTTCCCTGACTTCTTGAAGCTGCTCCACAAGTTCACGCCTACAAAATGAAAGAAAAACAAGCAGCCGGATATTAAAGAGAGACAAAAGGCCAACAAGCATGAAAACAAGCCGTAAAAGATACATTTCTCCCAAGTATTGTGTGTGTTTGTCAGAAAACAAGAAAGCGTCTGGCTTACTCTTTAAGAAATAAAATTTCTAGTCCTCCAGAGTCAGAACGTAGCAAAGGGCTTTATATTTTAAGTCTATTAAATTGTCATATTGAAGCCTGTGGAATTTGAGACTTCAGTAGCACAAATCTCAATGTGATAATTCAGTTAACTCCCCCAATTCCATTCGCAATTAGCTAACTTAACAAGTGCCTGTTGAGTTACATAAAGTTAATGATACTTGACTAAATGCAAACAATTTAAAACTGAATGAAATTCAGTTTACTTGAAATTCTATTCTATTCTATTCCATTTCATTGTTGCAACATTTTCCCTATTTTGCTAAGTTTTCGAGGAAGAATGTCAGGCATTCCATTTTCTTGCTGCAACACACCAGTAAGAGTCAATTTTGAACAGGAAACAGGCTGACTTCAAGGAGTGCAAGGGCCACTCATCCAATGCATATAAATTGTATTCCAGAGCTTTTTCAATTCTTCCCCCTGCATGAGATGTGAGGGTGGGGACTTCCACAAGGACGTTGTCTACTCCCTCTCGAGGAAAAACTGAAACGCAAGCTTTGGCTGAGTGGTCAATAAACGGCAGGGATTTCACCACATGTCACTGTGAAAGTTTAGTTAACACCTCAGCCAAACTAAAAATAAAAAAAAAAAATAAAAAAATTTAAAAAGATCTATACCCAGAACATGAAGTTGATTACTAAAAATCTGACATACATAGAAGCAGCATGAAGATTGGACAACCCCATGTCCTGGCTGCTTCTTGAAGGGATCCTATCATCCACTGGAGAAATGAAACCATCAACATCATCTTCTAGTTGGTCCAAAAAACTTCGTACGCCAAAGTCAGATTTTATTGTGACTGTGAAATCTGGTTTCACACTGCTGTCATCCTCAGATCCATCCTCTTCCTCCTGTGGAGAGATTTTGATTTCAACAGTTATTAGCTTCTGATAGGGGGCACATTATCAAAATAGTTCACATTAAAAAAAAAATGGACAGATCAAATCCTTTCAAACATAGCATGGGAAAGGCCAGTCTACGGGTTGTTACCCTGTGAATGCTTCTTTAGCTTGCTTTCTAAATAGCCGGGATTGTCTGAACCAAGAAGAAAGCTGGCATATATAAATATACAACTAACATGGCTAAGATTTGCAAAGGAGCTAGTAGGCTGATATAGAGGAGAGCGGGCATGGACAGGGGTGGTGGTCTGGGGCAGGGGTCTCCAGCCTTGGCAACTTTAAGCCTGGAGGACTTCAACTTTAAGCCTGGAGGACTTCAACTTCAATTCTGGGAGTTGAAGTCCGCCAGGCTTAAAGTTGCCAAGGTTGGAGACCCCTGCTCTGGAGCATAGGGTCACGGAGAGTCGGGCAAGACTTAGCGACGGAACAACAACAAAAACAACATACTAACATTGCCCAGACTCCCCCCCCCATTCTAAAGGATGTACCAATGTTTTATTTTCTTTTGCCAGCTGGAATCCAGCAAGTGAAAAGACCACAGCACTTAAGACAGCACCAAAAATATACCTTCAGTTTGGGTTATCTGAACTTAGTATTTATACTGTGGCCACATTTAATTGTCAAATAATCTATTTCTAGGAACTGAACAATGCCATAAAGAAGGCAGATGTTACCATCCCTAAACAGCACATATGAGACCTTGAACACAGGAAGTGTTTTAGGGAACTAGGATAATCACTTATGACTGTATGACTGTAACTTGTTGCTTGTATCCTTACGATTTATATTAATATTGATTGTTTCCTGATTGCTTATTTGTACCCTATGACTATCATTAAGTATTGTACCTCATGATTCTTGACGAATGTATCCTTTCTTTTATGTACACTGAAAGCATATGCACCAAAGACAAATTCCTTGTGTGTCCAATCACACTTGGCCAATAAACTATTCTATTCTATTCTATTCTATTCTATTCTATTCTATTCTATTCTATTCTATTCTATTCTATTCATTCATCTAGACTGGCATTGCCTATTCCAGTCTTCCCAATTTAGACACTCTCTGGTCGGATAGATTTTAATTCTTGTAAGTCTACACCCAGCATGTCCACTGTGGAAAATTCTGAAGGGCCCAAATTTGGAGGACATCCATGTTGGAGAAGAATGGTTTACTTGACATAGTCATGGCTGTCTTAGAACTTGGGCTGTTTCTGCTGCTTTTAATCCTTTTAGTTGAAGATAAATCTGGCACCTTGTATGAGCAAAGCAACTATTTTGCTGTTGGTCAGGCTACTTTTATTACTTACTGAATTGAATGTCTGGCATAAGAAGTGGAAGGTTCCTGAAACTGACAAATCTTGGTTGTTATGCCAAGTAACTTTCGCGTTTCACTGGTTTGTTTTATATCAGGAGGCATATTAGCCTGCCTCAGCCCCATTCCTCCAAAAATGGGGAAGGGAGAGAACAACATAACAATGTATACTATCTTATTTTGCAGTGGGCAAATGTGTTTAGACAGAACTGCAAAGAGGTGTATTTCTTTCACTGGTAGTGAGTCAAGAAACAAAAGCATGAAGATTAAAAAAAAAGATATTAGAACCCTCAGAACATTCTTCTACACAAACTTGAGTCTTGCACCAAGTACATAGATTAAAAGTCTGGAGGAATTGTGAAATTGCAGTATATCACTAAATAAAGTATATCACTAAATAAAGTATATCACTAAATAAAGTAACAAAGTAATTTTCTAAAGCAGACTGTATTAGCTTCCATGGGTGGGATGATTTTAGAAATTCAGGAACTAAGATACAAAACTGTTACAACTGAAGCAGGTTGTAAAAGCAGTAATTAGAATGTGGGCAAACTGAGGAAAAACAGCGACTGATTTTGCTGTGAGGTCCTTGGTGCACTGATAATGTTACCTAATTTGGTAATGAAATGTCTGCATGAAAACAATCCACCTCAGAGAGCACCAAGGACCCCACAGTTCAACCCTGAGCTGCAAATATTCTATTCTATTGATTTTGCTTCCTGGAAACATGGAGATGAAGGAACAGCATCATCATCATCATCCTCCACAGTGGAAGAGGAGAACGGATGTAAGTTGAACAAATGAATTAATGTGGGAGGGGAGCGAGAAGTCCATCTTTTGGGTCACCTTTATCTCCTTGAAGAAGGAAGCAGTTTCTCCTTCAATTATTGGCTGTAGCAAAGGACTTCTCCGCTTGCTAGAGGGAGAACCCTGCAAATAGATATTCAAATAAGTTATGTTACAATCCGTTCCTTTTCCACTTTATTCTCTCCCCATATCCTGCAGAACATTCATTCCCACATCAACATGATAGTATGGTGTTATTATTCTAGGCCAGGGGTGTCAAACTCAAAGCCTGTGGGCCAGATCCGGCCCGTGGGGTGCTTAGATCTGGCCCATGGGCCCGCCGTAGAAACAGCGAAGGACTGCTCCGTGACGCCCCTGCCAGCGAAAACGGAGCCTGGGCAGGCCACGTGCGGCCTCCCCGAGCTCCGTTTTCACTGGCAGAGGGCTGCAGGAGGTCGTCGTGACCGAAAATGGAGCCTCGATGAGTGACATAGAGCTGGCCACGCCCCCTCCTGGCTCCCCACAAACACAACCCTGATGTGGCCCTCAATGAAATTGAGTTTGACACCCCTGTTCTAGGCCATTCAATGCACAAAAGAAAATGCTCCCCCTATCGTGCTCTTCATATATTATACCATAAAAAGCCTTTCTTACGGTATACAACAACCTCACGGCAAAATGAAACATACAAGTAAACAAGCCTAAGTTTGGAGGTTGGATGGTGGCAGGAGCTCCGAGGATTCTCAGGGAATTTTTGAACAAGATAGGGCTTCTTTCTAATGGACCAATGTGGGGATTTTAAATAAAAGGAAAATCCAAATGGTTAAAGTGGGATTGCAATTAGGAGTTAGCTGTGTAATATGGCAGCAAAAAAAGGAAAAACACAATTTTGAGGTACAACCAAATATATATATATAATTTCTGAATGACAGGAAGTAATCATTCTTTTCTAGTTTGCTTTGTTAAAACCTGAGTTCTGTTACCAATTCTGAGAAGCTGACTTTCAAGTCTCTAAGAAATTGAAAGTGGTTCAGAGAAAGATAACAAAAACGTTCAGGGTACTATAAAGAAATACTTATGAAAAGAGAGTGAAGCAGCTGCCTTGAGCATAGGACTGAAGGAGGATACGATCTCTTCAGATACCCGAAAGGGCATCATAAAGACATGTTTTCTCATTCCAGAGGGCAGGATCCCTCCAGAAACAATGGATTTAAATGACAGGAAAGGTGATTCTGGTTGAAGGTTTAAAAAGATTTCTAAAGTAAGAACAGTCTTTGAACCAATTACCCAGACAAATAGTAGGCTCCATTTTATTGTGGAAGCTCAACAGTCAAGCCTCTGGAATCCTTCAATTTGGCTTTTTGCATTGGACAAAAGTTGTACTCAGGGATTTAAGACTACCGTATTTTTCAGACTATAAGACACACCGGTGTATAAGATGCAAAGATTTCGAAGAGGTAAGTAAGAAAAAAAAAGTTTTTGCCCTCCCCCAGGAGCACTCTGCAGACTTCCCAAACCCTCTGTGCACCCCGTTTTTGTGAAAAATGGGCCGTTTTCGTAAAAACTGGGATGTTTTTGCCCTCCCCCAGACCCCAGAAGCACTCTACAGACCTCCCAAACCCTCTGCGCACCCGTTTTCACACGGGGCTGGGCTTCGGGAGGCCAAAAATGGCTGTATTCGGTGTATAAGACGCACCAACATTTCCATCCTCTTTTAGGGGGAAAAAGTGTGTCTTATACTCCGAAAAATACGGTAATTCTAATTCTATAATACTGTTCTGAGAAATTCATCCTAGACATTTATTGGTGCTTATCAGACTTCCTGGCTCTCATTTTATAAATGCTTCTAATGAAAACAAAAAATAAATTGAAAGCTAGTGCATGGCAAAGCAAAGGCCCTTCTTTCAACGTATGCAGTAGTTCTTGGAGACATTCTAAGGAAAAACAATGGGTTGTTTTGGGAAGCTTTATTTGGAAGTATTCTCTCCTGCCCAGGTGGAAAAAAATACAAAAAAAATATAGACAAGAATGAATGGTGGGGAGAAACTTTACTAGTTTGCTGTATATAAAGGGGTGTTGATGTCCTTCCTGCCAGTATTTTATGTTCTTAAAATTCCAAACATGTCCTCAGCTGGGGATTTCTGTCCTAGATCATGAGACATAGTGAAAATAGAGCTTTAAGATTTTTCACAAATAGGAGCTTTTGTTCCTTAAGACCGTACAAAAATGAATGGAACTGCAGAATGCATGGGCCATTCATGGACCATTCAGAACAGACATCTTTTGATGGTTTATGGCTCACAAGTAGAAGAAACTGGCTTTGCGAACTGGTGGTGGTGGGGTGGTTAGAGGGGATGGTTCTGCGTGAGCGGCGGGCAAGTGCATGTTTGCAGCTCATCTGCGCATAAATGGAGCGTGCGCGCACTCTCGTCGCTGCTCTTGCAAATGGGAATGCACATGCACTCACCCACTGCTCGCGCAAGTGGGAATGCACACACACACACGCACGTGCTCGCCACTTCCGCAGCCCAGTTCTGAATGGCTCACGGCCTGGTAGTGGCCCGCACCCTGGGGGTTGGAGACCTCTGGTATAGGTGATAACTTGGAAGAAACCATATCTTGTCCAATCAGTTCGTTACAACAGAATTCTTATTGGGAAATGCTGCTGCCAGGGGGTGGAGTGGTGCAGTGGCCTAGAGGTGGAACTCTTGCCTCACAATCAGGAGGCTGTGAGTTCGATCCTAGGTAGAGGCAGATATTTCTCTCTCTGGGCACAATGAGAATATATCTGCTGAACAAAACTCCACATTGGCGACCGGAAGGGCATCCGGTCAGTAAACACTCTGCTAGCTCCATTCAGTTGCCCAGACTACACCCTGCAAGGGATTATGGGGGTCGTTAAAAGATGATGATGAAATGCTGCTGCCAGGGCTGACCTGAGGTAGTTGCTAGGGAAACTTGTATTTCTTTTCATAGTGTGCAAGTGTAAATATAATTATCTGGCTGTTACTACAGAGAAGATGTGGTCTGTGAGCAACTGTGTTCTCTCTTGCCCTGCTTGCGAAGAAAATTCAAGTGCATAATCAAAACATTAGGTTTACACTCACGATAATGGGAATAGAGTTTGCCCTTGAGAGGATCTGCTTGACCAAGCGGTATCTGTCATAGAGCGGCTTCATAGTTTGCCGTTGGTGTTTTGTTACCTGAAAAGAAGAAAATTGCCTGAATTTTGGTGCTGATTGCTAGGTAGGTTTTGCTAAAGCTGACCATATTTGGGTATGGGTCACAAAAGTCTTGGAAGTTGCCAGATTTCAGCAAAGGTAACTATTTACCGCTAGTGATCAATCACATTTTTATAGCACAGACTCTGTTTTCTAGGGAATGTTTTGTGAAAAAGAAGGATAATCTACTTTCTATTATTCCCTTTTGAAGGGTAGGGCTGGGCACAGGAGCTACTGATAAGGAATGCAATTGTACAACACAAACTTAATGGCATTATAATAGTTCTTAGAACCGTTTCTTTCCTATTATCTCACCAGACTCCTTGATTTCTACTGCTTGGGTACGTGATTGTTTGCCCTTATTATTTTCTACCCAATCAAAAAAGTTAACATCTACATATGCACAAAATCCAGTGTGGAATTTAAGTAAAATACAACTGCAACAATGCAGACTGTTACACTTTAAATTCTTGCATTTATAGCAATAGCACTTAGACTTATATACCGCTTCATAGTGCTTTACAGCCCTCTCTAAGCGGTTTACAGAGTTAGCATATTGCCCCCAACAATCTGGGTCCTCATTTTACCCACCTCAGAAGGATGGAAGGCTGAGTCAACCTTGAGCCGGTGAGATTTGAACTGCTGAACTGCAACTAGCAGTCAGCTGAAGTAGCCTGCAGTGCTGCACTCTAACCACTGCGCCACCTCGGCTCTATATTTATCATCATCATCATCATCGTTATCAGTTTAAATGGAAATTTTTATCATTCAGATCTGTGGTTCTAAAGAGTTTCATTTTTACCAATCCCTTGAAAAGGAAACGTCTTTTCATCTTTCATGGTCTACTCTGAGCTCAAGGCCTGATCCCTACCTAACCAAATCACATTTGGTTTGGTACAGCAGTAAACAGGACAGGTACACACTCCTGTCATGGAGCTGTCACTCATGGAGCTGCAGAAAAAAACTATCACAACCAGCCTGCCTTCCATAGAAGACCTGTATATTGCACAGGTCAGAAGGAGGGCTGAGAAAATATCTACAGAAACCCTCACATCCTGGACATAAACTCTTTCAACTGCTCCCCTCAGAATGCTGCTACAGGGCATTGCAGGCCAAAATAACTAGACACAAGGACAGGTTTTTCCCCCTCGTGCCATCACTCTGCTGAACACCTAATCCTCAGAGTCTTATGTCTAAGTATATTTACCATGTTGTATGGCTGTAGTATTATTATCCTTCTCATCTTCTCTACTACACCTTCTTATTGGTATCATATTATGATTACGAATGGAAGCGAATATACGTGCCCCAGGATGAAGTTGCAGGATCCAATCTGGTTCGGTCACCGGGACCAGAGGTTTTGTCTTCCGAGATTTCGGACTCGTGCTGGAGCCCATCTTCAAGGAACTTGTCTCTAGCAGAGTGTGTGCTGTTCTATGTGTGTTCTGTATAGTGCCTGTGGTATGTGGCTTTTTAGATGTTGATTGGGGTGTGTTGATGGCTGGCTTTTAAGTCATTAGCTGTCGTTTGCTTGCGCTGCCCAGCCCTCACCTTCTAAGTACTTGAATCAGCACTCCTGTTGACTGACGAGGGGCCTGTTTCCCAGGCTTCAATCACTTCCCTGGCTGTTTTTGTGCCCACTCGTCCAACAATCCTGGCAGCTGCAAAGTTGAATGTGTGTCCCTGTTCATAACAGTGATATTATGATTATTATTATTACTCTGTTGCTTTGCACGTATATTGAGAGCTTCTGCACCAGAGACAAATTCCTTGTCTGTCTAATCACACTTGGCCAAATAAAGTATTCTAGATTCTCTTCTATTCTTTTTATCTAAACACTTTGCACCAATTATAATTACTGTCCACAATGATACCAAGCCAGTCATCAACATCACTTTTTTGCTACTTTTCTTCATATATTTTAATGAACGGGGACATGTTCTCCCGTTTAATAGCCAGAACAATTGCATTTACCGAAATGCTGAGCCCATTTGATACAAAAATTACTATACTTACTGGTCTTCCATGGATGCTTTCATAATAGAGGAGGGATTTCTGAAGGGCCACTTTCTCTGATGCTATCTCATCTCGAGTCATATCCTGGGTAGAGGAAGGATGGACAAAAAGTAGGGGAACAGCATTACACAGTATGTTGTTTGTACTGCCGTTTCCATCCTGGAGTTTTTTATTTGCTAATCGGTGGCTATCTTGAGTCTGTTTAAAATTGTTCCTTTATCTCTGTACATCACCTGGAATTGCTTCTCCACTGAGGCAGCTAATAATAAATTAAAGGCAGTTAATCAATACATTAATCGATATGCCCAGAATTCTGCCTGGATTGGGGTTATTGGTAGTTTTTTCTTTTTGGTTAGGTCTAAGGATGTGAACAAAATTCTTTGAAAAATGTGGCTTCCTGACCAGGACTTTCAAGAAAAAGGTCAAGAAAAGGATTCATTGGGTGGGTCAGTGAAAATAAGTAATAAATCTGTTGTAAGAATATTTTAGCTGTGTCTGAAAGAAACAATACATGATGGTCTTGAGACTTGGACCTAAAGGATGCTGCCTTATTAATTCTTCTTGGTATATTGACAATTTCCTACACCATTAGATTTCGACTGCTTTCTTGAGAGATGGATTAGAGTGGGAGATACTTTAATAATATTAATTGTAGACGGTTGATTCTAGAAGGTGAGGTTGAGAAACTACAGTACTTGTCAAATGGAAATGCAAACACCAGAATGCTGCAATGTCAAGTACTGAATTTGGCAAGCAACATGGAAAAAAAAACGTCAATAAACAAGGCTTAATAGATGAAAAGTTGATGATGTTGCTTGGCTGTTCTTTTGCCCTAGACTGCAATGTTCATGTTTTCTAGAAGGACAGCATTCCCTTTCAAAGATTAGTCCTGCATCTCCAGTTATTTAGTGGTCTCTGTGATATGAAACATCCACTGGACATCTACTGAGTAGAAAAATCAGTTATCCATTTATTTACTGGATTTATATCACTGTCCATCTCACATATATGACTTGGGACAGCTTACAATAAAAATTTAAGACATACGCCACAAAACCCAAAAACATGCAGCAGTCTAGAATCGTGATCAATTTAAGATTACTGCACGTCAAGCTCCTTTTGAAGACCGCTGGAAAACTAAGCTAGTAATTTAATAGTTCTGTTTTGAAATAATTAGGCATATATGATCGTCCTTCACTAGTCTGAGATGCATTTCTGGGAAGAACTGAGAATGCTGATGCTGTTTTTAATTCCCCTTCATTGTTTATAATAAGAATAGCTGATGGCAGCCTTGAGGACATAGAGTGGTGACAGGACTTTATATACCAGCCTCGTTCTTTCCTTGCTGTGGGTTCAGCAAAAGGTAAGAGATTGTATTAAAGATTGGAAAGAAATGTGTAACTGCAGCAGTGACACTGCCTTCAACACATCAGTATTTGCAGTACAGCCAAGGTCATCTTCATTGTCTGGGAACAAAGCCTTAAGAGATCTGCCAAAGGTCATCTTCCTACCCTTAACAAAATAATTGAGAGCGGTACAATCCCTGACGCTGTGAAGTTCTCAAATATTTATTGTAGACCTTCCAAATAACCATTTATTCCATAACGCCTACAGCAATCTATTTAGGTTATATTCAGCTTTTCTATGAAACCTTTTAAAGATGACAATGTTTAGGCTGAAAGCTTGAATCACAAATTAAGTGTAGAACAGCATAGTCCATTCCCGAAATGGAATCCAAATGTTCTTCCATGAACCTTCTTGGACAGGAAAAGGTTCACAGGGCTCCAAGTAAATGGATTTCAAGAACAGATGTTGCCCAAAACTCTATAGAAACTTTCTATTTTGGGCAAACTGCTGCCAGTTTTGGGAGATAAAAAGTAGAACACACTGGGACCACATCATAGTTTTGCATAAGCCTACTTATTAAGATCACTTAATTTGGGCCTTTTGCAAACAACCGTATAAAAGAAATATTCTTCAAAACCCTTTATTTACCCTCTCACACTAGAACTTTATACTATTCCATAGGGATACTGCAAACAGCTTTAATATTCTAAATTGGCATGCTTTAATTAGCACCTCTATCATCTCTGTATGCACACCACTTCAGAGAAGATCTTAATAATGCTGTGGGATTTTTTAAATTATCATTTTTTTTTCTTTGTTTTCCTAAGTGTACCTTAATATCCTCAGGTCGATTTGCTTCTGTTCTTTTGTCTTGGAGTTTCTTCTGCATGGATTCCAAAGTTGCCTCCACTGAAGGCTTAGATGATTTATCGGAGACATCGTGTTTCTCTTCCTCCTTCTCCAGCTGAGAGCCAAAACTTTTGGGGAGTGTATTGCTACGTTGGCGTGTCCTAGGAGCCAGATTTTCTTCTGAAATTTTCAGTTTTGACTCTAGTTTCGGGCAAGAAAGAGAAAAAAGTATTTTTAATGACAAGCAACGGGAAGTAAGTCCAAGCCTAAACAAGGAGATGTTGTCAGGTTAATTCTCACCTTTTAGTTGCTTCCTAAACTTTGCAAGGTCATTTGTCCATTTCAGTACTTCGACATTGGCTGCTTTGTCACTGTGAGAGGGCTATCCCAGAAGGGGAAATAAATAGGAACAAAGGAATTTTGTGAACAAAGGAATTGAAATCAAGGCTTGTAAAAAACAAATTTATTCAATTTATTCCAGCACCTTTCAAAATTTCCCAAAACTTTCTGCCAGTCTAGAGAGTTTTCTTTAATATAATTAAGAAGTTCTGAGTGACATTTTAAAGCAGGGGTGGGGAACGATGGCTCTTTTATGACCTGTGGACTTCAACTCCCAGAATTTCTGAACCAGACATACCGGCTCAGGAATTCTGGGAGTTGAAGTCCACAGGTCATAAAGCGGCCATGGTTTCCCACCTGTTAAATGTACCATATTTTTCGGAGTATAAGATGCACTTTTTCCCCCCCTAAAAGAGGGTGAAAATTTGGGTGCGTCTTATACACCGAATGTAGCCCCTCCCACCCGCCAGCCCCCACCCCTTTGCCTCTGCCTCCCGGCAATTTGCCTCCTTGCAGCAAACAGCCTGTTTCAGTTTCAGCTTCAGCACAGCCTGATTAACACAAGCAGCTGATTGTGGTTGGATTGCCTCCTGACCATCAGCTGTTTCAGGCTGCAGGAATTGCCATTGCCTATTGCCGCCTCCGCGCGCCCCATTTTCCGCCTCCGCATCTCATTTTCGGCCTCTGCGCGCCCCGTGCGCCCCATTTTCCACCCATTCTGATCCCCGCCGTCTGGAACGGGTGGAAAATGGGGGCGTGGAGGCTGAAAATGGGGCGTGTGGAGGCAGCAATAGGCTATGGCAATCCCTGCAGCCTGAAACAGCTGATCATTGGGAGGCCGATCCAACCGACAATTAGCTGCTTGTGCTAATCAGGCTGTGCTGAAGCTGAAACGGGCTGTTTGCTGCAAGGAGGCAAATTGCTGGGAGGCACATTTTTTTCCCCTTGTGCTAATCAGGCTGTGCTGAAAGTGAAAGTGAAACAGGCTGTTTGCTGCAAGGAGGCAAATTGCTAGGAGGCAGAGGCAGATTTTTTTTTCTTGTTTTCCTCCCCAAAAAAGGTAGGTGCGTCTTATAGTCCAGAGCGTCTTATACTCCGAAAAATACGGTATATAATAGTTTAAAAACAAAAACAAATGACAGTTCTTTGCTTTGTGCACTCTCTAAAACATACTGTAAATAAAACGAACAGGTGTCTATTGCACATAAAATTTTTAAGTCACCTGAAGAGATTAACAGCTTCATCAAATACATATTTTATTTAGATATGTATTACTTGCTCAACTTAGTGGGCTTTTTTCCCAACGGGTTAAAAAAGGGATGGCTACTTAATAATAAAAAAACTAATCAGTGGTTTCCTCTGCTAGATAATCAGCTAAATGATTATACTGTTTAACAATTCAACTGCTAGTGATGTTCAGGTAAATCACATTTGGGTAACTGGGAAAGAAATTAAAATCTGAAAAGTGCTGTTTGACTGAAGGAAAAGTTTTCGTCAGCTTACTCTATACTTTCTCTCTTCCTCAAATTTATCTTCGTACCGCCTGATCTTTTTCTTCAGTCCTTGAATCCTGCGAGTCAACTGTGCTGGTGTCAAATCTTCATTGTCATCTTCATGAGATCCCAAAGAAGAACTTCTTCGCCTAGAATGAAAGTCATGCCGTTACGGTTCAATTAATTTGTGCACATACAGTGACATGAAAAGAGGATCCTGTAAAAAGAGGATTTCCAGAAAATGTTAACTGCTATCATATGCTGCTTTACATGGAATTATATATATACTCCTCCAGAGTTCTCCACAGAAATGCAAAGGGTAGAATTTCAAAACAAGTCATTGATTGCATGAAAATGCATAATGCAAAAATATTTAAATGATGACTGAATAGAAAACCACAGGGTCAGAGGGATGACCATGAAGACACAAATCAGAATATAGAACCAATGCTGTTTATTGGGTAGAAACTGGATGTTTGATTCCAGATGGCCTGTGTTTGCCTCCTTTGATATCGCTATACTATTACATTTTGTTCCATGCCTTAAAACTGAGATTAACTGCCAAGATGGCATCTGAGATCATAGATTTAATACATTTTGTAAGATTACCAATTATATTCTTTGCCTTTAAAACCTAGCTTATATGCACAGCAAAATAAAATGCTACAATCATGGAATGGGATACAATATTCCATATTGGTGGAGAAATAGTTTCAACTGCCATCACCTGCAAAACATTTTCTGAACAAAATCCCAGCTTTATATTTTTGCAGTTCCTCTTTTCTCCCCTGCTGGATGTTATATTTACGTTAATTAAACATTCCCAAATGTGGACCTACCCTTCTTTTTCCTTCCACAATCTGAGCTGGAGCAAAATATGAAGAAACATGGGAGATCTTTGAAATAAAACCAACAAGGACAGTCTCTCCTCTAAATCACAGATAACTTTGAATTGCAGACTGACTATGTCCAAAAACCTATCATATTGAGTATCTGCTAAAAATGGAATAACGGCACAATGGGAAGGAGTCTAAGCTAAGTTGGAAGAAATGGGTGGCTGGAATTCTGGAGCAGTTCGGTAAGGAAGGTGAAGTCCTACCCAAGTAATGACCAGCCAACCTACCTCATGAATGAATGAGAATTGGGTGGGGAAGGAGGCACTTCTGTGTCATCCAAGTACTGCTGACTTTGCCCATAGTTATAAAAGCGAGGGGACAGCATTGGGTCACTGTCTTCATCCAGAAGCTGCTGAATGAGGCGTCCCGCCTGAGGGGAAAGGTGAGCTTCATCGGAATCTACGTCATTACGCTGCCAGGAGGAAAAGGCAGGGACAGGTTCTGGAAAACAGAGGAGAGGAACAACAATGGGGAGCTTGGTCTGCAATTGTGTTTAGCTTGACTATAAATACTCAGTGACTCTTAGGTCTCTAGCTCAGGGGTCTCCAAACTTGGCAACTTTTAAGACTTGTGGACTTCAAGTCCCAGAATTCCTCAGCCACAGCTGGCTGAGGAATTCTGGGACCTGAAGTCCGCAAGTCTTCAAATTGCCAAGTTTGGAGACCCCTGCTCTAGCTACTGCACGTAATTAAACCTTTCATACTATAGAAATCATAATTATTAAAAATCCAGCAAGCAAACTAAGGAAACGATGGGAAAAAACCCCCAGCACAACAGACAATATAAAACAAGTCATTAAGAATTGAAAATGTATTACAGATTGTGTCCTAGTGACCCCAAAGAAAGATAATAATCCTCATTTGCAAAGCCAGTTTACCATCAAATGATAGGTGGAAAAATATTCATTGACTTCCTTAATACTAGCAAGGTTTAGATAACTCTTCTATTTGAGCCACAGATTACTTGGGAGTAAAGTTAAAGTCTTTTTTCTTCTTCAGATAAATAAAGTCATACTTCTAAAATGCTTGAGACAGCAATTGTAACAAAGGTTCCTAGCTAAAAAGATGTGAGGATTACTTTTCTAAATGAGTGTTCCAAAGCTGGAGGACAGCTGTTTCAGAGCAAATCTCTGGATTTAGATTGAAGAAAGAGATTCTACCGATGACCTTAAGGTAAGCACACGGCAGGTGTTGAATTAGTTATGAAGGTTAAACTCTGCAGAGGTCAAACCTAATACAGTAATTTGAATTGGCCCAGAAACACACTGGAAACAAATAAATGCAAGAAAGCTTATATCATAATATTAGTGCCTATTAAGTTCTTAGTTTTGCATTAGTTGAAAGTTTCCAAGTCAATAATATTGTGTCACTCCAACAGTCTTATTAACTACTATCCATTAATGTAAATTGGGTGCTACTTGTTAGTTCTGGATCCTTGGTAGAATTAGAAATAAAGGGACATCGTCTAAGTCCAAGAAGTGGGTTATTTTCAAAGGCAGCAAACAGACTGCAGATAGTTTGGCACTTATGATATTTATGTTCACTTCGCAACCTCTGTGCCCTTTCGCTACATTTTCAAAATTCAGAATATATCCGCTTCTAAACAGCAAAGGCTTGCGAGTACTATATTTGGCCAGAGAGAAGGCATTTTACATGAACCATTTTTATGCTGAAATTTCTGCCCTTCAGAAGTCAAAAGAATGTTTATGAACTTACAGAGCATTCCCGTGGGATATACTAGGACTTGAAGAGGGTCTGGAAGGAAATACTATTTTGGATTCTCCCACAGCATGTTCTCACCATTTTGCAATACAGTACTGCCAAATCTACTCCTTCATCAAGCAACTTACAGAAACCACTTCCAAAAACCCCAGGACTTGGTCCTTCTTTGCTTTAGCTTTCTTGTCCAACATTTTTTTAGATTTTAGATACTAACATCGACATGCTGTGAGATTTGATAATCTAGTGCAATGTTGGCTATTTTTAAAAAAACCAAAATTATTCTATTTTGGGATTTTGCAGATGCCATCCGAAGACGTGTGTGTCATACTGCTTGCAGATGTTGCAATGTGGATTCCTGGCTTAAAGGTGCTCCTCCAAAATCCTCTGTGATGATCAGAGGTGGGTTTCTCCCGGTTCGCCCGAACCGGTAGCGACCCGCTGGTGATGTCACGGAGCCAGTTCGGTCAGTGCTGGTCCGTGGACACCGCCATCTTTTTTTTGAATTTTTTTCCAGGTTTTATTTCTTCTGCGCATGCATAGAAGCCGAGTTTCTGGCACTGCGCATGCGTCGCCATCTTGTTTTCGGCTTTTTTTGGGGGGGGGATTTTTTTATTTTTTTGAACTGTGCATGCGCGCGCCCATGAGGTGCGCGCGCCCATGAGGTGCGCCCACGCGGCACGGGAGGAAGCGAACAGGCAGCGAGGTAAGTTAGAACCCACCCCGGTGATGATGTAATGAGACACATAAATGAAAGGGTTGGGAACTTCTTTTTTAAAAAAAGCAAGAAACAATCATCCTATAGTTTCTGAATGGATACAGATGCAAAATCTGTGATTATAATTATATATAATAATTAAAAGTATAATTTGTGGCAGCAAAAGACCTCTATATGAATTAAGTCCTTCATTTAGTCTGCAGAAATGCCAGATAAATACCATAGTTTAGAAAAAGGTTTAGAAAAATACACGGTTTAGAAAAAGGCAGTCAAAGATCTGGAAAGACCAGTAGACTGTATTTATCAATATGCAATATAAAGCATTTTTATATTTTAACTTTTAAGAATCCATAGGAAGGAATACTAAAAGCCTCCTCAAATTGTTGGGATCACTAAAGTTTTGGCCTTGTATCGGTCTTTCATCCTCAAAGATGAAGACTTCCCAATGGAAAGGCCAGTCATACCTGCCACGTATGCTCTGTTTAACTCTTCTTCTTTCTATTGTGACATCATCAAATTTTATTCTACAATTCTGCATCTATAACTAGGCTCTGGTTACTTTCAAATGACCAGGTAAGAGAATTTATCCAACATCAATATCCTTCCCTTTTCGATTGCTCATTTGTTTTTGTAAATTACAAGCTGTAACTATTCAGATTCAACTCATCCCATGTTTACTTAACCGAACTTAATTTCAAAGTACTATCAGAAAGTAATAATTATCTCAATTCTACAATTTCGCTTAATTGGCCAGTACAGGCTATAGGGGAGATGAGAGTAGGAAAATGAGAATGGAAAGTTAGGGAGAACAGCATTTTGGAAGAAACCAAAAGAAATGTTCATGCTTTGTGATAATTCCCACTGCATCCTACAAGAAGACTTATTTACAAGTTGAGAGTTTACTAAGCTGGTTTGCATGCTCCTACTTAGCACACTGGATTAATTGGTTTACAATTTGTGGCTCTGTGATTCCAAATAAGAATTATGGAGGCAACGACGAAAAATTTCTGAATAAATAAATTAGAAGTAAAGAACTGCTGTAAAAGCTCTTTCTAGAGCTTTAGAAGCAGGGAAAGCATTTGAAGGTGCTTAGTTCTGATCATGCATAAGCCAGCAACCAATCCTTACATTCCTAAAACTCATTCCAAAATCACTGACTGCCAACTTTCTCTTATAAGATTACTGGTGTTTTGGCCTACATATTCAGAAAAATCTAGGAATAAGTAGACATCTTCCAGATCCATAACAAAATAACACGATAATATTGCCCCACGAATAAAACTTTCTGAATGGAAAAAAAATCAGCATGTCAAGAACGATTAGCCAGGTCTGCTCTAATGCAGGAGTTACGCTGTCAAGTGTCCAAATCTCTTCTTACAACCTCAAGTTGTCTTGTTGACCTGCCAACCCCCTACTCAAGCAGGAGACCCTATACCATTTCAGAAAAAATATCATTGTTCGGTTTTTATGGATGGGTAAGCCACCCTAAAATACTTACTGCCAATGACCTTGTGTATCATTTTAATACCCCATCAGGAATAGAACTGAGTCAGATGGCTATCAAAAGTAAGATATTAATTAAAATTTGGGAGGAGCTCAATTGTTTGCCATAATAGTTATCTTCCTTCTATGCTCAACTGCAATATCTTTTTTTCCCTAGATTTTGAGTTGGCATTCCGCAAACAAAGAACCATTATGTCTCAAAGATTCCATAGGTCCAGTATTTCCTCATTTGTCTCTCTCCTATACGAGGGAGACACAAGGCTTTTGGGCAAAAGCATGAAATGGACAATATTGACGAAGAAGGGAAGATAGTGGACATCTTCCATGAAAATGAGTCATTGCACAAGTGGGGAAGAATTTGATCTGGATGAATTTATTCTTAAAAAGTAGAGTAGAAAATTTGGGCAATACTTTATAACTGTGCAAAAAGGATTAAAAATGTAACGAATTACGTAAACTTCCTGTTCAAGCAACTGATCTTCAAGTACCAGATGCTTGGTAGACATCATTAATGATGGTTGATTCCACAAAGCTCCGCTTCAGAGTTTGTGGGAGATATTAGTTTGTTACATACAGATTGTACTTTTTTAAATCTGATCCAAAAGGGTAATGTTGTGGTGTAGTCTTATAAAATATGCGAGCAGAAGCAAGCCAAATAAATCATTCTTATCATTTCTTCTACTCAAACATGACCAGAAATTTTGTTTTACCTTATTTATATTGAGTGGTAAGGAAGCACTTTCTTTAGGGGCAAACGTAGTTAAGTATTTAAATTAGAACACGAGAAATATAATTCACTAAATAACGTATTTAGAATGAAAATAACAGCAAAAATAATTCCAGCTTACAGAATAAAGATGGGGATCTATTGATTTAAAAATAAAGTAGGACATCGTCTTCTTTTAAGTCCCATTTAACTTCAGTCAAGGAAAAATAAAATTTGAGGGTAGTTTCCTAGAATTGAGATATCACAGAGAAGGCCCTGATTCTTGAGATCACTAACGTAATAAATCTTTCTAGCAAGCACATTAGATATCCACAAACATCACCACTACTTCTTAAAAACAAAAACAACCCCCAACCCTTATAGAGTAATTATTTTTTGTTTTGTTATTTATAAGAACAAATAACTGGAGAAAAATGGAAAGGATTTCATACCTCATGATTGTAAAAACAAAAGAAAAGAACATTCTGCTGAAAAGTTAAGATAGCATGTGTTCATGGCATCTGCTATTCATTCTTATATAGCGCCGTGTAGGTGGTTATTACAGTGTTAACTTTTGCAATCAAAATGTTCCAGAAAGTGTCAATATTAACAGTGTTGAAGGCATTAAGAGCATGTGAGGTAGTAATACAGCACAAATTCAGAGGACCAAAAAATTTCCTGTCAACTAAGAAAACTATGCCACTGATCATAAGTCCTCCTCTTGGGTATATTTAATTTGTGAATATCTAAAATATTACACACAGAGATGACATCTGTGTCATAAAATGCCTCAAAGATATAACAAATCATTAAAGCTAACAAAGCATACCTAGCATAAATTAAAACTAGCGTTTAAAAGAGAGAAAAATGGTAAAATGGTTTGGGGTAAGTATTGATTTTATCTTTTTCAAGAACATTTATGTCTACTTCGAAACTTCCCTAATGTTATAATTCCTTAGAATGAAGGACTTTGGAAGATATTTACTTATATGTAGGAAGATTAAAAGTGGATATTATGATAGCATTCTTCAAGTATATGAAGAATTGTCATAAGAAAAAGGCCGTAATCTTAATCATCTCAAAATGTAGGGCACAGTATAATGGCCTGAAGTTAAAGGAGTGTTTCAATGGGCACAAAACAGAACAGAAAATTGTCTCTAGGGACATTCACAATCTGTGTTGTGACCTGCCAAATATTCTCATTTGCTTGTATGAGGATAGTGCTGGAATTTGATCTCCTTAACTTTCATCTAAAAAAAGTAAAAAGTGCTACACAATTCTATGTTTTACATTAAGCAAGAGTTTCAGCAAATGGACTATCAGTATCGATAATTACTTACTAATTTTCCTTTTTTACTTCTTTGAATTCAGAGAGTGTCTAAGATAAGAGTATTAATTCGGCAGAAAATGAGCAAACTTGCATGTAGAATATTCACATTGCTGGCCTAAACCAATGTATCTCAACCCCAGCAACTTTCAGATTATGGACTTCAATTCCCAGAATTTAAGTGTACACATCTTAAAGTTGCTGAGGTTGACCACTGGTCTAGGTAATGCTATTCCAACCCTCTGTTCAATTATCCATGATTCAGATTAGGGACAATCCATACTACTGTTTAGATTGTGAGACAAGACAAGGAATACATGCGGCTAAATCAAATCTCTTCACTTACCGAACAACTAAATCATGAGTATCATGATTTGTCAATCCATGGTTCAGGATTACAAAATAGTCAGATGAGATTATAACAGACACCTCCAATGTTCACTGACTTCTCTTTCCACATGATTTTGTTCTATTTTAATATTTATTTATTTATATATCATATTCAGAAACTGGCCTTCTCCCCGAAAAAGCGACTCTGGGTAGTGTATAAATTCTATCATCAATATCCCAAACAACTAGTGGAATTGCAGAAGTAAGCTGTATTCCTTGCTCTCACTTCTAAAATGTCCTAAAGTGGAATTTGCATCAAGCAATGCAATGATTTCAAGAGATTAAGAGAAGAATCATCCATTCTGTAGCCTTTCCAAATTCTTAAAAAAAGAAAAAAAAATGTTCTCATTTCATCCCTGACTTCTAAAACCACAGGGAAAGAATGCAACTTTATTCAGATTACCTTTGAAAATATAACAATAAAACGATCCTTTTTGGAGCAGAGCTAATTAGAATATATAAGGAAATAAATGTGACTGGAGGGATTCTTTAGATCTAAGGGAAGAGCATCTAATATACTATCAAACTGTAAAAAGAAAGTTATATCATCTGGTATATTCCACCACAAATATCCACAGCAGCTGATGGGGCAGGTCTGCATATCAGCTAGTATATTTGAGCCTGCTTTAGAATTCTGAACTGATACAAAAATAGCATGTGGACACAACTTGGCATCAATTCCAAAAGGCTTTGGTCCAGATAGACAGATACATTGAACATTTCCATAGAGTCACAGAATGTAAGAGTTGGAAGGGATCACGTACACATCATCCAACTCTCTACCCTTGCTAGCTGGGGAATTCTGGGAGTTGAAGTCCACTCATCTTCAAGTTGTCAAAGTTGAGATACATGGCTCTTCCTAGTGAAAGGAACTGCTATTAACGAACAAACTTTTCAGTTCCACCCCCAAATACCAAAATCCAAAAAAGCAGTAATAAAATGTCCTTAAGGGCTTGAAAAAAAGGGGGCACTAGGTTCTCTAAAGAACCAAAATGTGTGGTAGCAATGTTCTTCCAATGTTTCCAATCACTGTTTTCAGTAGCAGGACTTAAAGCACTCGTTGCCATTTAAATGAGTGGATACCAACAAAACAGTTTGCTAGGGGAAAAAACCCACTAATACTATGTTCCTTTCCTTGTAAAGATAATGTAAACAAACGAAAGTAATTCTATTCCCCCTTATTCCACAGCAGACAATAAAAGTATGTATTTGTATATGCAATCAGAGTTAGAACTACTAATGCTAAATATCTCTGCCTTGCTACACAGAAAAAGAAATCAGAACATTGGTTACACCCATTTACCTTGGGTGAATCAATGATTTTAAGATCCTTTAAAAAATGGTGGGGAGAATTCTCTTAACTGAACCATATTATACATGGGAATAGATTTTTTAAAAATTGGACAGTTAAGCAGGAATACAAAAATACCAACTTAAGCAAGCTTTCATTCCCTCAGACAATACATGTGTATTATCTGAACTTAGGGACAAATATGCTCGCCATAGAAGGGCTCAGAGATTTATTAAGGTATCTTTTAGCTGATTTGCCAGAAGGGAGACCTTTAAACTGCAAAATGTTAGCAATCAACTGAACACGAGAAGTAAAGAGACAAAAACATTTCTTTTTCTTTGGGTTATGTTCCTGAAAAGAATGTCCAATGGCATCTTTTGCAGCAAAAGTTCAGCTCTTGTATTCAAACAGTTTATTAGTTTCTGCAGATTAGCTTTCCCCAGATCAATGTTCTTCAGACGAGCAACTCAACAGACGTGTGGATTGAGAAGCTACTGTTGAAGACATTTGAACGGTAACAGGCTGGGGAAAACTGTCACTTATCATCCCAGAAACAAGAGGGAAAGTCAAAGACAGAAGTAAAACATGCAGTCCTGCTGAAATAAGAGCTGTCTCATTCATGCTCAACAAGCAATCCTACCTTCCCAGTTGTCACTGCACAAGGTTGACAGGTCCAGACGAGGCACTTCTGGTATGAAAGTGTCTTCCTGGCCATCTATTTCTTGGTTCCTCTGTAATTTGACTTCAGGAATGCCGGGATGTTCCTGGATCTTCATACTTGAGCTCTGCAACACATCCCCCCAAAGCAAAGAACAAAAACCTTTTGCAAAATTCAGTATAAACGGGAAGTACAGATGTAAATAATCACACACGCACAGAAACCAAAACAGCCCTTTTCCTTTCTATAGACAAACTGAAAAATGGGAGCCTTTTAGCATCCAGTCTTTTTCCCAATTACTCCCGTCAATGCTCATGGATCACTTACACTAGTTAAAACAAAAAAAAAAAAAAACTTTTGCTCCAAAAAACCTTCTTGACTAAAGAAACAGAGAAAGGAGCTCAGAAGTTGCTTCTCTCCAACTGAGTAAGCGATCGGTAGAGTTTATCCTTGAACGGCTTGAAAAGGCAAAGCAATGAGAACACAAGACTGCATTTTCCCTTAAAGTTCTGACTTCTGAGTTCCCCCCCAAAATGCATCACCTAAGAGGCTGCTGTTGCTAAGGCTACAGCGCAACAAAATCTCTCTTGGAAATTGAGGATACTCCTGTCTTCCTTCTTCTCTGGAGGAAGTGGAGTTTTCTTGCTGCAGACGGCAGCAGAAGGAAAGGTACGCGAAGGCTCTCCAGCAAGCTGTGCTGCGGTATAGCTCTCCGAATGCCAGCGGAGTTGGGCTGGCTTGGCTTGGCTTGCGCGTCCTTGGCTTCCTGTGGTTGTTTTCTAGCTGGGTGTGGGGAAAGCAGGCCTATTTATGGAGGAGCTCTGGGATATTACAAGCCGCTGTTGCGCAAACTGAAATCATAATGGGCTTTGGCATTTAATAACTGGAAGGGGTAAGGGCCTGCAGAGTAAGCCACAGACCAGGAATGCTTTCCATTCCAACAAATCTTCATCACTCTCTCTCTCTCTCTCCCAATCCCCAAGCTAAAAACTGCTGAGGAGACGATCTATAATGTATGCTCGAAGAGAGAAACGAAAGCATTTTGCACCGTGCCCACTCACCAGATACCCGATATGTCCTGTGTGTCTGCCTGGACAGATTAAACTCTTGTTCCTGGCTTTGTACACTTATCCTGTCTGGCTTTATGTTTTGGGCATCAGAGCACAGTGTTTTCATTTGCAAAATGTAGAGAAATTTAATGCAAAAGGACCAGAGGTGGGTTCTTCCCGGTTCTATAGAACCGGTAGTAAACCGGTGGTGACATCACGGAGCCGGTTCTGGCGGTGCCGGTCCGTGGACGCCACCATCTTTTTTTTGGGAATAAATTTTT
>QLTV01004085.1:2643800-2674976 GCA_003457575.1 Thermophis baileyi
CAAAACTTAATAACTTCAGATTATTTTTTTTTTTTTTGCTAGATTGCAAAAAATTCGACTTCAGCAACAGAGTGGTCAATGCCTGGAATACATTACCCAACTCTGTAGTTTCTTCCCCAAACCCCCACAACTTTAACCTTAGACTGTCCACCGTCGACCTCACCCCATTCCTAAGAGGTCTGTAAGGGGCGTGCATAAGCGCACCAGCGTGCCTACCGTCCCTGTCCTAATGTACCCATATACTCGTTAAATTTCTTGTACTCATAACCATGCTTGTACTTATATATTCACAAACATGTTTATACTCTGTTTATACTTTGTTCGTAATCATATATACGCTTGACAAATAAATAAATAAATAAAATATGGGTCTGCCCTCTCTTAACCTCTCATTCCCAAAGGGAAGGAATAAATTTCAGTTCACAAGCTAAACTATTGAGGGAAGAGAAATATATCCATCAAGATTAGAGAAAAATGTATTGAAAAGGTCAAAAATTAGTGAACAGTACTAACAGTAATATTTCTGTGTTTCCGACACAGAAGCATTACTATTACTACTGTTCACTAATTTCCCGGTGACATCACCGTTGCCCAGGTAGGGGCTCTTTCCACACTCTTGTGAAGTTGCCCATCGAAGTAGTACCCACTAATCCATCGGTCCCCAACCTTTCTGGCTTGGCGGCCCAGCCGGGGAGCGGGGATAGTTCTGTGAGTGGTAGGCACGCATGCGTGAACATGCTCAAATGGAGCTTCGCGCATGAACGTGAGTGCCTGCTGCTTGTGCAAGTGGAGCTGTGCTCGCCTGCCCACTACTTGCGTGGCCTAGGTCCCAATGGGCTGCAGCCCATTAGTGGGCCATGGACCGGGGGTTGGGGACCACTGCATTAATCTACTTGCAGTCGCCTACTTTCAAACTGTTGGATTGGTGGAAGCTGAAGCGTGGAATGGGAACTCACTCCGTCCTGTAGCAGCAACGGGTTCCGAACGCAACACTACCAATCATCAGATTTAATCTCTCTCTGCCAAGAACTAAGTAAGGGACTCTGAGCAATCTTCTCTTAAACTTTACCCCCCCTCCCAATTTCCAGCAAGATTTTAACTGTATAGTTTTACTTCTACAGCTGGGGTAGAAATATGACTAGAAGTAAAGGGGACTCCAGGAGTGGACTCAAGGAGACTTGGCCAAGGTCTTAGATTCCCTTCCAAAACTGTTCTCCAATTTCCAAGTACGATCAGCTAAACTGGTTCATGACCATATCTAGATCAATGGTCTTCTCAAATGCTACTTACAGTATTTTCCAAGGAAGCTTCTTATATATAGCAATACTGTACTAAATACAATAATACTGTACTAAAATAAATTCAAAATTTTAATACATCAAAAATATTTAAATATTTAATTTTGATGAATTAAAATTCATTTAAAATCATGTATAAAAGATGTCTGCATATCATTAAATGATTTTAATTAGTATCAAAATTAAAGTTCAGAATCATCTGTGCTTGGAAATCTATACACTCGATAAATAAGTATGTTAATAATCAAAGGTACTTTAATCTGGCATCTAAAAACCAAAGCCTACGATATCCGAATGTTTCTAACAAAGGTAGCTCTAATTAGATTCCACATTCTGATTACTTTCACTTCATTATTAATGTAAAGTAATAAAAAAAGCAAAGTAACAACATTAATAATGGTGAAAGTAATATGTTATTATTTTGCAAATGGTACAAAGGGACACAAACCTGATTGTGCATTAACAAATCATCCTCATTTCTGCTGTCTTTGCTACAAAAAAGAAGAAAGAAGTATTAAGGAACATATCATAAAGGAAGCAACAAACCATTTTTTAATAATCATAAAACCACATTTTTTTAAAAAAGCGGATGAAAATATAAGTTAAAATTTCAAATCATGCTTTATAATTCCTTCTTTGAGACTTGCATAGAAAAGCCAAGAGATCAATCTGCTATTAACAGACGTGAAATACAATATGAATACATAAAAGGGGCGTTGGTCTTACCTTATACGCTCCTTCTCGTAGGGTGGAGCTAGCATCCATGAATGGGTTGACCTCATCTGTTCAGCCAATAGGACTGAGTCTGTTAAAGTTGTTAGGCTCCGCCTCCGTACTGGATCCCCAGTTACGACGAAGCCGAAGAAACAGACTCGACGTGGTGAAACTGCCGACGGTTGTTAACCGTCGGTACTGGCCCGACAATCCACAGTCAAGCCAACGAGCAAACGGCCCGACAGTCAAGGGTGGGGCTGGATGCTAGCTCCACCCTACGAGAAGGAGCATATCAGGTAAGACCAATGCCCCTTCTCCATAGTAGGTGGAGCTAGCATACATGAATGGGAGTACCCAAGCCTGGCAGTCCTATGGGTGGGAACTATCGTGGACCGAGGTGTCTTGTCCCGAATGCATTCTCTGCAGGACCCACCTGCCAAAGGCTGCTTCAGCCGAAGCAAAAACGTCCAACTTGTAATGGCGAATAAACTGTGATGGAGAAGCCCAGGTCGCCGCTCTGCAGACCTCCTCAAGAGAAGCCTGCGTAGCCCAAGCAGCCGACATTGCTGCGCTCCGAGTAGAATGCGCCATGATTCTGCCGGGCCGAGGCAGTGAGTGAATGTCATAGGCTTTAGCGATGGTACCACGGATCCATCTGCCAACAGTCGAAGGGGTCACCCTCTGACCCAAGGACGTAGGTTGGAACGAAATGAAGAGAGCCTCCGACTTCCGCAAAGGCAAAGTCCTTTTCACATAAATACGGAGTGCCCTCCTCACGTCCAAGGAATGCCATTTCTTTTCTAGTGGGTGGACCGGGTGTGGACAAAAATTGGGAAGAATTATCTCCTGTGCACGGTGGAACCAGGAGTTTATCTTAGAAATAAACGAGGGGTCTAACCGTAGAACCACGCTGTCCACATGAAAAACACAAAGGTCCTCACGGACCGAGAGGGCCGCCAGTTCTGAAATCCTCCTGGCAGAGGTGATAACCACCAGAAAGGCTACTTTGCAAGTCAAGTAACGATGGGACGCCAAACGCAAGGGCTCGTAAGGTGATCCCATCAGAGAGTCCAAAACCTTGGTCAAGTCCCAAGTGGGATATCTGTGAACCACAGGTGGAGAAAGGTTCGACGCACCTTTTAAAAATCGACGGATCGAAGGATGTTGCGAGAGGGACTCCAGCGAACCGCAGGATAGAACAGAAGACAGAGCTGCCACCTGTCTTCTGAGGGTGTTGGGCGAGAGCCCCTTATCCAGACCCTCCTGGAGGAAATCCAGCAGCTTAGCTATGGGTATCTGCGTTGGGGAACATTGCTCCTTCGCACACCAGGAGCAGAATGCCTTCCAGGTCGCCGAGTATATTCGCTCCGTGGAGGGTCTCCTAGAGGCCTGCATTGTAGCTATAACTCTGGCAGAGAAGTTTTACCTCTTTAAGGTGCCCCGCTCAAGCGCCAGGCGGTCAGATGAAACCACTGAGGGTCTGGGTGAACTAACACCCCCTGGCTGAGAGGATTGACCTCAAGCGGGATTCTCCAGGGCGAAGCCACTGAGAGCAGTTACAGGTCCGCAAACCAGGCTCTCCTGGGCCAATGTGGGGCCAGAAGTAACATCTCCACCTTCTCCTCTAGGACCTTCTGGATGACCGGAATGGGAGGGAACGCATAGAGGAGACCCTGGGGCCACGGGCAGAAAAGCACGTCGACTCCCTCTGCGCCCTGAGACCAGAAGCGGGAGAAGAACCTGGGCAGGTGCGAGTTCTCTGGAGTAGCGAATAGGTCGAGCACCAGGAGGCCGAATCGCCTCGTCAATTCCTGGAAGACCTCCAGGTGCAGTCACCACTCCGCATGGTCGATCGTGGCTCAACTGAGCCAATCCGCCTGAGTGTTAGACTCCCCAGAGATGTGATCCGCCAAAAGCGACAGCAGGTGACGTTCTGCCCAGAGGCCCAGTTTCTTGGCTTCTCACATCACGGTGCGCGACCGTGTCCCTCCTTGTCGGTTGATGTGGGCTTTCGTCGCCACATTGTCTGTGAGGATCAGGACATGTTTGCCCGACACAAGGTGAAGGAACCGACAGAGGGCCAGGGACGCAGCTCGCAGTTCCAGCCAGTTGATGCTGCATGTGGCTTTGGGCGCCGTCCAGCGACCCAGCGCCATGTGTTCCTGGGAGTGGGCTCCCCAGCCAAAAAGACTGGCATCGGTGGTGACTACCACTCTGTGAGGCTGCCGGAATAGACATCCTTTCGAGTTAGCCGCCGACCTCCACCAGTTCAGGGAGCAGAGTACCTCTGCTGAAACCAGGACCTTGGAAGGTGAGGAGCTGTTGCGTGTCCTCTGGAACGGTAAGAGGAACCATTGAAGATCCCTAGAGTGTGGGCGCGCCTATGGGGTGATGGTGATGCTGGAAATCATCTTGCCCAGGAGGGTGGAGAGAAGGGCGAGCGGAACCCTACGCTGCTGCTGCACTAGGGAACATATCTCCCTGATACTATCCTGTCTCTCCTGGGACAAGGAAACCCTACATTCTAGTGAATCTATAACGGCTCCCAAATGGAGAATTGAAGTGGATGGCGCCAGGTGACTTTTCTCCGAATTGATGGAGAACCCATGGTGTCGCAACGTATCAATTGTTACTTGGAGATGATGTATCTCTAGATCCCTGGATTAAAAGCCTAGATGCCTGAATTAAAATGTCATCCAGATAACACTGGACACGCACTGGCACTGACCTAAGATGAGCCGCCACCACTGCCAGCACCTTGGTGAAGACCCGAGGTGTGGAGGAAAGGCCAAATGGCAGGGCCCTACACTGAAGGTGTCTACCTGCAAAACAAAAACGAAGGAATTGGTGGTGGGATGGCAGAATGGGAATGTGCAGGTAAGCCTCTGTGAGGTTAATGGAGGCGAGGAAGTCCCCCGGACGAATACTCCCCAGGATCGTCTGCAGGGAGTGCATCTTGAATGGCCTGTATCTAATATGGTGGTTCAAACATTTAAGATCCAGAATAGCTCTCCACCCCCCCTCCCGAGGCTTTGGGGACCACAAAAAGTATTGAGTAGAATCCCTGCCCTAATTGGTCCTCCGGTACCCCCTGGATTGCCCTTATATCCAGGAGATGTTGAATTGCAGAGTCCATAAGTGCCCTTTTGTTGGCATCCTTAGAAACAGAGCATTGTAGAAAAAACCTCGGGGGCATGGAGAGAAACTTTAGGGAAAGGCCATGGCGGACCGTTTCCTTAACCCATATGTCTGATGTTGTTGCCTCCCACCTGTCTGCGTAGAGAGCCAGATGACCTCCTATGGGGGAATCGGGGTCCAAATCACTTAGAGCGACGGAAGGGGCGACCCCTTCCACCTCGAAAGGACCGCTTGAATTGTCTCCCCCTGCCCGGCCTCTCTGGCCCCTGTATCTGTCGGAAACCGTACTGACCTTGGCCCCTTGGGAATCCCGCTCCCAGGTCAGGGGCTTGAAATGGCCGCCGGGAATAGGGAACTGCTCTGAAGGAACCCTTCCTGGAAAAGGATGGGAGTATCTTCCTCTTATCTCTGGTCTCGACCAGGATCAGATCCAGAGCGTCCCCAAAGATATGTTGACCCCGGAAGGGGGCAGAGGCCAGACGCCACTTGTGTCGAGTGTCCGCTTGCCATTGTCAAAGCAATTGCATTTGTCTGGCCACGACTGAGGAAGCAATGGCCTTGGAAGCGAACCTAGTAGCTTGTAAGGTGGCCTCTGCTGAGAACTGAGTCGCTGCTACCAGCTTGTTGAGATCTTGCTGTGTTCTGAGATCTGAGGCAGGAAGACGGTCCTGTAATTGACGCAGCCAAAGCAACGATGTGCGATTGAAAAAGGACGCCGTTGAGGCCGCCCTGACAGCCCAGGCAGCCGCCTGATGGACTTTCAGAAGCATCTGCTCGGTCTTCCTGTCCGGTTTGAGTTCTTCAGGTTCTCCAGGCATGGTGGTAGGGGAGTGGAGAGCTGCTACTGGAGGATCCACTAGGGGAACTTGGAGGATGTTAGCCAGGTCCGATCCAACGTTAAAGAATCTCCAATCGTTGGTCGATGGAGTAGGCCCGGAAGCAGGAGACTACCATTGGTGTTGGACAGAGTCCACAAAGATCTGAGAAGCAGGGATAACATCTGCCTCCGGAGTGTGTTCAGCAAACAAAGGGTCAGCGTAACTCGTAGAAGATTCCGCAGACGTTGATGGTGGTGGACCAAGACCGGCCGCGTTCTTAGCTTTGAACAATAAAGACCTGAACAGGTCGAGATGGAAGAGACCCGAAGGGGCTGACTGATCCGGAGAAAGACCCTCGTCATCAGAAAGGTCGAAATCCCTGCGCCCCTCTTCGTCAGAAAGATGAGACCGGCTACCCTCAGATGAAGCAGACAAACCACCTTCCGGAAGATAGATCCATGAAGAAGGGCCAGGTTGTTCTGGGGCACGGATAGATGCCTGCGAAATCTCTGATACTGCTGAAGAGGATCTGCCCAGTTGGCATATGCTAGTAGCTATGCCCTGCTTAATGGCGTCTGTAATCATGGAGTGCATGTCAGCGGGACCCCAAGGAGGGGCTCCCCAAGAAGCGGAGGATTCTGCTGCCGATGGCGGGGGTGGACCAGCTGACTCCATGGGAAGCTCCCCTGAGGGAGTCACAGTTGGAGGATTCAGGTTACTAGTACCCCAAATGTCAGGATTGTCAATAACCAGGTCTGGATTATCCAGAGAAATTTGATCCCCCTGAGGCCCTGGAGACAGAGCTGGGGGGGGATCTGCAGGCCGAATGCTCTGCTGATCCCAGGGGAATAGCAAAGGCAGGAGGGGCAAAGGCGGACTGGGCACAAATCTTCTGCAAAGCCCTGTCTCTTCTACGCTCATCTGTTTCAGATGCCTTTGACCTGCTTTTATCAGTATGGCTCTTTGGTGAGGCAGAGCCCCTCGTGGAGGCATGAGGCTGGGCCACCTTACTGGGAGGAGGAGAGGACTTCTTGTGCCTCTTGCCTGATTTAGATCTGGTGGTGGCTGCAGAGGAAGCCCTATCCACCATTTTGGATTGTCTTCCTGCCACGTGCCTTCGGTAAGGAGACCGAGTTAATTGGTCCTCTGAACTGCCCCTGGGACTAATGAGAGCAGGCTTTTTGTGAGGGACTGCCTTAGATTTCCGTACTAAAAAGGCTGAGCAGAAGGCAGCTGAGAGGCAGAGGCAATTTCCGAGCAGGCAGCTGAGACGCGGTTAAAGCCCGTCTAAAATGGCGTCCAAAATGGCACGGCCAGGAGGGGCGGGGCTACTGAGTCTCCGGGCGTAATGTCACGTCGCCCACTTCATCCAGCTCCTAGGAGCAGCAGCCAGCAATCAAACGGTGAATAAATGAAGCCGAGGCTTCTGTGGCCAAAGTCACTCGAGCACAGGGCTCCTGCGACGAGCGGAGGGCTTCCCTGGAGAGACAGGCTCTCGCAATGTAAACAAGCCCAGCTGGTGCTCGGAATCCGCTCCTCCCAACGCAGCTGCGAAAACGGGGAATTTTTCAGTATATATTACGAAGGAGCATAGCGCTCCTGGCCACCACCGCGCTGCCTTAGAGGGGCAAGCCCCGATCGGCAATCACGCCCTTTTTTCAAACGGAACTCCACGTGTTCCAGTGGCAGACCTTGGGGCAAGCCCCTTGGCGGTTCAATGCCACAATAGGTCTACGAGCGGAGGCTGCGGAGGCTTGAGCTGAAGCCTGTGCCTCTGGGCGCATAAAAGGGCAGCAAACGCCGAGGCGCCAATCAAACGGCAATGACCGCCGCAGTTTGAGCCGGAGCTCTACCGCTCTCTCCTGCCCCCTCGCGGCACTTGAGACCAAGACAAACAACTCATAGACAAATGATCTGATGATCCGATGTAAAAAGGGTTCCCCAGCGACTGTAAGATGTAATTCAAGTCAACTGGGTAAATCACCGTCCAAAGCAGGAAATCGAAAGCTAGCAATCAGGAATGGGAACAAAAGGAACCACGTCCGTCCAGTCTGAGGACTGAGTCGTAACTGGGGATCCGGTACAGAGGCGGAACCTAACAACTTTAACAGTCCTATTGGCTGAACGGATGAGGTCAACCCATTCATGGATGCTAGCTCCACCTACTATGGAGAATAAAGCATTCATTATAATGTTAAAACATTATAATGTTAAAACATCTTTTCCTGAAAAATAGCAGCATTTTCAAAGGAAGACATATGCAGGCATAAGAAATCTAAAATTACCCCCCCCCCCATGTAAAGAAACTGGTTTCAAAATATAATTGGATTCTCTAGTATAGACCTTAACTGACATTTACAAATCTTTAATTTTAAGACAGAGTAAATTCTAAGCAAGTCACCTTTCTTCAGAAAACACCTCCATTTCATCTGGTCCTCTTCCATCTACATGTCTCAAGGAACCAAAAGTTTCCATCGCCTGTCAAACAATAAGACAATTGCTAAGAATGATCATTTTAAACATTACCTCTCAAAACCTCCAAACGTAATTGGGATTTCAACTGTCAGTGCACCTATTCAACGGAAGGACACAGTTGTGTTCCATCCCTACTGAGAAATGCTATTTATGATATAGGCAGTGAAATAGAAAAGGACTACGAAGGACACAGTAGCAAGAGGTCTACTGATGGTGGACTGTGACACTGCTGTGCAGTGGGTAATCATGAATTATAGTTTACTACTCCCACGGAAGGGAATTCTGGGGAATTAGAATTAGTGGGAATCCATAGAAAGGTTGAATTCCAAATGTGCAATATTATAAGCCTCCTCTGAAATACCTCAGTGTTTCTGCTCCAAGGGCCCACCCCAATACAGGTGGTCCTTGACTTATTTAATTTAATTTAATTTATTATATTTGTATGCTGCCCAACTCCCAAAGGACTCTGGGCGGCTGACCACAATTATGATCACAATTGAGCCCAAAATTTCTGTTGCTAAGTGAGACAGTTGTTAAATGAATCACTGCAGTTGTTAAGTTAGTAACACAGTTAAGTGAATCTGGCTTTCCTTGTCAGAAAGTAAAAAAAAAAAAGGTGATCACATGACCCCAGGACATGCAACTGTCATAAATATGAGTCAGTTGCCAAGGGGTTGTATTTTGATCACGTGACCGTGGAGATGCTGCACGGTTGTAAGTGTGAAAAATGGCCGTAAGTCACTTTTTTCAGTGCCAATGTAACTTCGGTCACTAAATAAACTGTTGTAAGTTGAGGACTACCTGTATACATTTGGCAGCTTTGGGTTCCTATGAAAATGGTTGGTTTCATACTTGATCTGTTGAGCAAAGTCACAAGTCTAGTTCATGTACAGTGCACAACCATAATTTGTTCATTGGAACATTCTTCCTTCTGGGAGAAGAAAGACTTCTACCTTCTTGACTTTCAAAACGATTTGTTCCAAAGGACATTTGAGTGCTTTGACACAAGAATTTCCTTGGAATAGATTCACTTAGTTGGATTATTACTTTATTGCCTTTAAAGATTGGAAACAACCTTTATGGGAAAATGGATAGCCTATATATAATTGTATGCATGCACGTATGTGTAAATAAATAAAACTATGACGTAAAACCAAAACAGCTGGTTTCACACGGTTGTTAAGCTGAAAGCAAACAATGACATGTGTACAGGTAGTCCTCAACTTACGACCACAATTGAGCCCAACATTTCTGTTATTAAGTAAGACATTTGTTAAGTGAATTTTGCCCCATTTTACAATCTTTCTTGCCACAGTTGTTAAGTGAATCACTGCAGTTGATAAGTTAGTAACCTGGTTGTTAAGTGAATATGGCTTCCCCTTTGACTTTACCTGTCAGAAGGTCGCAAAAGGGGATCACATGATCTTGGGACGCAGCAACGGTTATAAATATAAACCAGTTGCCAAGCTTCTGAATTTTGATCACATGATCATGGGGATGCTGGAAATGTCATAACTGTGAAAAACAGTCATAGGTCACTGTTTTCAATGCCGTGGTAACTTTGAACGGTCACTAAGCGAACTGTTGTAAGTCAAGGACTACTTATACTGACATTCTTTTCACTGGTTCATTACAGTACATGTAGTCCTCAATTTATGACTGATCATCAAACTGTTGAAAGTTACCACGGACTTTTAAAAAGCTACTAATCACCTGTCCTCAAAGTTACAACAGCCTCCCCCCTCCGTGGTCACATGATGGTATTTCAGATGCTTGCCAACCGGCTCACATTTACGACTGGTTGCAGTGTGCTGTGGTGAAACGACAGTGATTCTTGCTATGGTTAGCATCTGACCCACTTTAAAGTGCTACTTTTCATCTACAAAGCCTTATAACGGGTGGCACCAAGGTATATCAGGGATTGCTTTGCCAAGTTGCATTCTGCCCATCTATTGCAAATATCTAGAGAGGGCCTGTTGAGAGTTCTACTCCAATATGAGATTTAGAGTCTGTGAGGTAGATGGCACTCTCTGTAATAGTCTCACCTTTTGAAAATTTCTGTCCACAGAAATATATTTGCCCCTATCCATGCTTTTGTTTTGGACCTGAAGATCTTAATTCAATGGATCTTTGCCCATAGTAAGATTGCAGGTGACCACTGGTTTTACTATTATGATTACAGTTATTAAACCAAAGGTGTAGGGGTTTTATATTTTTCATGGTTTTCTTCCCACCCCTCCCTGTTATATGCCCTTAGTGTCTTGCAAGTGAAGCAGAATACAAGTATCTCAAAAATAAATACATAAATGTGTTTCACTTTAGACACTCATCTTCTGCTGGGAAGGAACGGTTGATGACTTTCCTGATTTTTGACAGCAAATTCTGGGATACTGAATAACACGATGGGCATTTAAACTTACTCCTGACTTGCCCATTGAATGTAGTTCTTACTTGCAAACTTTAGACCCATGGGCCATTTTTAATGCTGCACTCAAATGACTTGCAGAACCATTCAGCAAGAATAATCATTAAGACCACTTGAAATTCAGATGATGCTATGAAGTGGGCATCCAGGGATCATACGGAGTCACCCAAGTCACAATATGACATTTGAAAGCTTGACTTTCATAATTTTGCTTACCAAAGAACTCTCTTTGTTGTCGTTAAACTCAGAAAGTTTGGTGCTGGATTTCTGACGTTTTGGTTTACTTCTTTCGCCAATGTAACCAGAACTGTTCTCGTGGCATTTTTCCACTTCCTGAGCATTTAACATACACTCTTCAATGCTACTGAAGCCAGAAGGAATATTCTCTTTATTGATGACCTCCCTACACAGGAAGAGGGGGGGGGGGAAGAAAGATAGCAGAGTTCCAGATCATTTCCAATTACTCATAAAGGCAACCCGAGCAATTATTTTAACTTTGCAAGTTCTAGAAAGATATTTATACCCTACATTTCCTCAGTTATCACCTCCTGGCATTTCATTCAAAGAATCTGCAGAGTCTATCTCTAGTGCACGGGTATCAAACTCGCGGCGTCACATTGCCGTCACGTGACGTATTGTGATGTTTTCCCCTTTGCGGAGCTGGGGTGGGCATGGCCTGCACGTGACGCATCCGGCCCGCGGGCCACCAGTTCGACACCCCTGCTGTAGTGCATAACAAGGGGTCCAATGGACAGATCTGGAATTTTGAAAATCTACTATAAGCCTTCACAAAATCCCTACCACGGCTGAAATGTGCTTGTTCACAAATACCAAGCTGTCGAGACTATTCTCTGCCAGGTCTTCTAGTCACCTAATAATGGGCATATGGCAATGTTTTCTAACTTGGCAGCTTTAACATTAGGCCTTGGTGGCTAGGGAATTCTGGGAGTTGAAGTCCACCCATCTTAAAACTGCCAAGGCTGAGAAATACTGGCATATACCAAAGGTTAATATGATTTAGAGCCGGGCACTTTATTCTATGATGTGTAAGCTTTTTATTTATTGGTTAAAAAAAGTTTAAACATTAAAGTTCACTGGGGTTGGTACAAAGAGGAGTATCACAGAAGCTTAATTACCTATCCCATATCTAGCCTAGCATAAAGGCAAATGCTGCAGCAATGTAGTTGAAGTGAAGCAGATTGAACAATGCTGGATGGGATACTACCTGGAATTCCATAGGAAAAGGTTGACATATAAATGAGAGTGAAGAATATGACTTCCAAGAGGAAATGTAGTATTGGGAATACATGGCAGGATGCAGGATTTCCCGAACAGTCCTACTGTCAAGTACTTAACAGAAAATGAGTCCAGTCTAAAGAAAGGCATTCTAAGCAACATTCATTTCTGATTATGTAGGTCTAGACCAGGGGTATCAAACTCAAGGCCCGCAGGCTAGATCTGGCCTGTGGGACTGCCCTGGGAACAGCAAAGGACCCGCCTGCGGTGTCTCTGCCAGCGAAAATGTGCGGCCCTCGCGAGCTCAGTTTTCGGCTGTGACGGCCTCCTGCAACCTTCTGCCAGTGAAAATGGAGCTTGGTCCTCCCAAGCTCCATTTTCGCTGGCAGAGTGCTTGGGCCACCACAGGCACCCCCAACACGAATGATGTCGAGCTGGCCCTGCCCCTCCTGGCCACGCCCCCTGAGGTCAAACACAACCCTGATGCGGCCCTCAATGAAATCGAGTTTGACACCCCTGGTCTAGACAAACCTTACAGGGAAATCAGTATA
Organism: Thermophis baileyi; assembly: GCA_003457575.1. Classification (NCBI taxonomy): domain Eukaryota; kingdom Metazoa; phylum Chordata; class Lepidosauria; order Squamata; family Dipsadidae; genus Thermophis; species Thermophis baileyi. Next base: position 2,656,456 of record QLTV01004085.1, read on the forward strand.
TTTGGGAAAATGTCCATCAAACAGATATATACAAGCTCTAAGATTTATATTTCTCCTTTTCTGTCAACGATGCAGCAGAAATAGAGGAACAGCTTCACAGGAAATTCTCTCACAAGCTTTTCTAATTTGTACGGATTATCATTCAAACACATAAATCGTTTATGGAATCAGACATCATGTATGCCTGGCTCTAATTCAGCTGCAGTATTCATTAGAGATGTAAAATTTCCGGAAATTTTGAAGCTCGGAAAAAAACCCGTTTTTTTCCCGGATTTTTTGGGGGAAAAACGGAAATTTTCGGAAAAATTGAAAAAAATGCTACATTAGCACTTTTTTGTCTTTTTAAGATTGAAAGTCATTCTGTTACTTTAGGAACATAAAATATGACTATGGACAATTTGACTTGGCATAAAATTATCACAACTAGCATATTAAAAATATAGTGTAGCCAAACAATTATCACAAACAGAATTTACTTTTTTATAATATTTATTTGTAACAAAGGGAGCAACAATCTCCTGAACTGCTTACTAGTTTATGTGGAACAGCCAAAAAGCCTCCACAAAACAATTTTCAAAACCAAAAGTAACAATTTTTCATATTTCCTCTCCACAGTATTATCATTATTCTCTCCCACTTACTGAAAAAATGTTTCTTGTAATCCCATCATTATAATGAATTATTCATTTAATGGAATAACTTTAATTAAATATATAAATCCTGCTTTACCTGGACAGAAACCCTGAGTTTGAGAGCTGATTCTTCTAGTAGTTACCCAATTTAAAAAAAAAAAAAAAAGCCTGCAAAAAAAAAACAAAAAAAAAAAAAAAACCTGGTTTTTTTCCGAATTTTTCCAGTTTTTTTCTGGGCCTTCACATCTCTAGATTCATTAAAAACTTAGCCACAAACCTCCTTGGTTGTAAACTTGTAATTGTTTATTTAAAAAAAACCACACCTGCTACTCAAGTAGTCAGTTAAACTTTGAGTAACTTTTAAAATTATGAGTTATTTCACAAGATAAAAATATTCGTTTAGACTGAATAACTGACATAAAACATAGTCTGCAAAATGTTTACTTTCTGCCACATCTTTTCAATAAAAATTTAAAAAGTGAGGAGAAAGAACTGTGATGATTCCAACGTCTTTCCATAATTATCTAGGAATAGGAAGGCAATGGAGATAATAATTTGAATACGTAGAATATTAGCTGTGGAATGCATCGGGCTTCTTGGCAACGTGAGAGGGGGGAACCAGTTTTTTGCAATTATCTGACAATTGCTATCAGAGAGCTCTAAAACTGTCTCATAGGAGAAGAAGAAGAGAAGAAAAAAGCATACCTATCTCTGGTCTTTCGGCCTTCATCTTGTTCTTTATGATGTCGCCTGCGCTGCCCAGTAGATACACCAGAAGATGTTAATGATGCTCCAGATTCAGATTCTTCAGAACTTTGACCACTAGAGCCATGAACATCAAAAAGATGTTGTTCGACAGCTGTCCGGATAGTCTTTTCTAAGAATCTGTCAAAGCAAGATAAGTTATACACACATACATATACACAGGTATTAATATATATATATATATATTTTAAAAAAGTAATAATGAATTCCCAATGTGAACCATTCAATATTTTTACACATTTATAAGTGTATGCCTCAAAAATGATTTGCAAGAAGTGTTTCAAATATGGCTTAAGTTCTACTATTAAGTTCTACTTATTCATTAAAACAGACCAACTTTTTTCAGGCTTCTGCATAAAAACGGAAAGGAAGGGACTTCTGCTTTAAGAGTTGTCCTAGTTTGAATGAAAGGATTCCATAAAACAGCATTTGTTTTTTCCTGGTGAATTTATTATTTTGCTTGGTTAGATTCATTAAGTCATTTGTCCCACAAAAACATTTTTGTATTTTTGTATCTCTTAATGTTAAGAGATTAAGAAGGTTATTTATCCAAATAAGTTTGCTAGCATTTTCTACCCAGATTGATTAAAATACAGGTAGGATAAATATGTTTGATTAAAAAAAATTAGATGAAGAAAAGAGGACAGAAAAATCCCCCATGACAAATAAAAACATAAAGGAGAATTTTTTTTTTGAGATACGAGATCTGTTCCATAGAGATATGTTCCCAATTCAAAATTGGATACTGCTTATGTCTTTCATTTTGCTGTGTCCTTGACAAAAGAATTTACACAATAAAGTATGTTTTTCAGACACCTGAGATACTACCTTCCCCTCACCATTTTTTTTATATTAAATCTGTACTCTTTCTCTTTCTTTGAGTGAACAGCTGTGGGTTGTATTTGTATGAGATCCATGATATGGATCTCTTTTGAAGAGTGCACAGACCTGATTAATAAACCTATTTGTAGTCATTTTTTCTGTGAGGCACAGGGCAGGGCTCCCTTTCAGAGTCCTGACGTTTATTTGTGTAGGGTTAGTTGGAAAAAGAGACACTGTCTCAAGTTCATCCAGAAAAATGTATGGCTAACTGGAGAGCAAAACCTAGTTCTTTTGAATCCACTCTTCAGGGAATCATGCAGCCTAATCTTCTGACTTTCAGTGCTTATATAGGAAATTTCTGTGGCTCACTTATTTTCTTTATTAATGCTATATTGATAGTTGCTACTGTAAACACATACTTCTCTGCCTTCATCAAAATAATCTACCTTTTCCTTCTTTACCTACTGTGTGTTTTTAATATATAGCTCCCTCTACTGATAAAAAAATTTTTTGTACCATTTGCTTTAAAAAAAATACTGTGGCAGACCAACAAGTGGAAAAGAGAGGAGAGGTCTTTTGTTGAGGGAGTTTTGGGGGGTGGGGACAGTGTCTCTATTTTTGTTTCTAAGGGTAAAAGGGGTTCCTTGAGTTTTTGAGTATTTAAAGAGGAAAAAAAGTCCAGGGGGAAAAAAAGAATATTTTTTTTGGTCTTTTGTTTCTTTTGAGAGATGCAGTTGAAAGGAGTCTGAAGACTGACATGCAGTCTTTTTGAACCTAAGCAACCTGGGACTGGGCCTTACCTGTGTGGAAGAAATCTTCAGTGTACAATAAATATGAAACAAGATCACTTAATTGGCTTGAAACAAGATCAGGTCAAATTGGCTGGAAGTCATCTTAAAATACACTCTCCCTTAAGAAGTCAAGCAACTGTCAAACTGGCTACAGGTAGGCTTCAACTTACGACCACAATTGAGCCCAAAATTTCCTAAGCACGACAGTTGTTATGTGAGTTCTGCCTCACTTTATGACCTTTTTTACCACAATTATTAAGTGAAACACTGCTGTTGTTAAATTAGTAATGTGGTTGTCAAGTGAATTTCGCTTCCAAATTGACTCTGCTTGTCAAATGGACCCAAAAGGTGATCACATGATCCTGGGACCCTGCAACTGTCATATATACATGCCAGTTGCCAATCGTCCAAATTCTGATCACATGACCACGGGGATGTTGTGATAGTTGTAAGTATGAAAAATGATCATAAGTCACTTTTACCAGTGCTGTTGTAACATTGAATTGTCACTAATTGAATGGTTATAAGTCGAGGACTACCTGTACATATTATCCTACAGGCAGGTTATTACATTCAATTAGAACAGGGGTGTCAAACTCAAGGCCCGTGGGCCGGATCCGTCCCGTGGGGTGCTTAAATCTGGCCAGCGGGGCCGGCCTAGAAATAGCAAAGGACTGGCCCGCGGTGCCTCTGGCAGCCAAAACGGGGCACAGGGGGGCCATGCGCGGCTTCTCCGCGCCCTGTTTTCAGCCTCCTGCAGCTCCCTGCTGGCCAAAACGGGGCATGGAGAGGCTGTATGTGGCCCCCCGTGCCCCATTTTTGGCCTGGCCGGTCTCCTGCTGTGCAGGAGGCCGTCCAGGCTGAAAATGGGGCACGGGGGGCTGCACGCGCCCCCCCGTGCCCCCTTTTGATCAGCAGGGTGCTGCAGGAGGCGTCTGTCCGGTCTCCCCCCCACGGCCCACCCGTGGAGAACTACAATGCTGATCCAGCCCTTGAAGAAATCCAGTTTGACACCCCTGAATTAGAACATCCACATCATCTAGCATTTTTTAGAAAAATCATTGCAGCACCCTGTTTAGGAATCACCCTGTTTAGGGATCATTAACAGACACCCAAGATACGTTTTTTCCATTAGGTGGCTGTACACAAAAAGGTTTCAACTGAAACCATTCAAACTACACAATCACAATCTTATCTTCTATTATGTCTACCACTAGTGCTATCAAGGTACATTTGCCACACGCACACACAAATCACAATATATTTAATGAGGAAAAACAAGAACTAAAGAACGGAGTGGCAAAAGAGAAAGAATTACTTACTCTCCAGTAGCAGGGATGTTGTTGACTTGTGACACGTGAGCACTGTATAAAAAGAGGTTACAAGTTAGGTGTAATTTCTGAAGAACATTAAGAAAAAGTGGTTCAAAAGTTCATTTAAGTGCTAAGTGACATATTTAAAGACACCGTTTTACTGAAAATTAAGCAATTGGTTCCAAACAATAGTGCATATGCACTGGAATGTGTTTAGATGTTCAAGTGCATCATTCAATTCTTTAAGATGAGTAACAGATTTTTTTTAAAAAAATTAGATTTGTATTAAAACAACCATGATGACAGAACATATATGAGAATTATGACTTTCTGGGAATAATGATCTCCCCATTGTTTCCAGCAAAGCAATTGGCAACGATCCCAAACCTCAGAGACAGACCTAAATATATATACAGCAAATGAAGAAATGCAGTCTCACATATTTTTCACAAAATTTAAACACACACTTTTAAAACCTATCAGTAATATATGAAGTAATTGCTTTAAAAGAAAGGCACATAAATCAAAGTCAATGTAGCTAAGTCCATTTTATTTGACCAGCAAGGTTTTTTTTCCACAGCTAATGAAAGCCAAATAGGAAAAATCATGAGGTGAAAAATGTATTTGGAGCTATTTTCAATTCTTCTGCCTCACACAGTCATTAGCTATTGTCAAGCCCATGAAATGTTACTATAAATAGTCAGGGCAACATGTCATAATTTCTCTGATCTAATGATGGAAGCAGATGTGCTAGGAACAGAGGTGGGTTCCTACCGGTTCTAACCGGTTCTTTAGAACCATTAGTAACTCGGCGATGACGTCACGGAGCCGGTTCTGTCGGTGTCTCCGTGGGCGCCATCTTGGATTTTGCTTCTGCGCAGAAGCTATTTTTTGATTGCTGCACGCACGGCGCAACCCTGAGCGAACTGGCAGCAAAAGGATCCAGAACCCACCCCTGGCTAGGAAGCCTTGAGGGTTCATGTCCAAAGATCATGTCTTTAAACCATAAGGCATGATTATATTTGAGACTGGGACAGTTCCCTTTCTTGGCCACCCTTTGCTGACTCAGCTTTGCAGATAAGAGAGTCATATGACATCCTCCTGAAGGCAATATTCAATAAATGATGTTTCTGTGAAGCATAAAAAACAGTTTATTATCTTTATTTTATTAGTTACGATAGCCGGCTAACTTACCTGCCTACAAATCAAGGCAACATCACTAAAGGAAAGACTAAGTGAATGCTATACTGTGAAATGTGTAACCATACCATGCCAAGAGAACAAGAAATTACCAGTGACAATTCTATTATAGGTAGTCCTCGACTTACAACAGTTCATTTAGTGACCGTTCAAAGAGACAACGGTATTGAAAAAAGTTGAGTTATGACCATTTTTCAGTTACAACGTTTGCAGCATCCCCATGATCACGTGATCAAAATTCAGATGCCTGGCAATGGATTGATATTTATGACCGTTGCTGTGTCCCAAGGTCATGTGATCACTTTTTGTCAAGCAAAGTCAATGGGGAAACCAGATTCACTTAACAACCGAGTTACTAACTTATCAACTGCAGTGATTCACTTAACAACTGAGGCAAGAAAAGTTGTAAAATGGGACAAAACTCACTTAACAAATGTCTCACTTAACAACAGAAATTTTGGGCTCAATTGTGATCGTAAGTCAAGGACTACCTCTATTTTAAACATACTGATTTTTAATAGGTTCTGAAGTCTTGCTAATATTTTCTAGTAAAATGCTTATCCTGCTTTGTCCAGCAGACATAGGTTTAAGTAAGTAGAATGATAAACACAAGATATAGGTTGTTTTCTTCTAAAGATGAGTAAATGAGAACCAGTGGCTGAACAGGAACCCAATGCTCTTTAGTATGGACAATTAATTTATGTTACGGTACTTATGAAACAAATTACTAAAAATGAGCTAAGACACTAATTTCCACCATTCAATTATATCCCTATTGATAAGCATAGCATCAGGATGGGCCAAGAAACTTACACAAGTAAAAACCAATGTTACGTCTAAACTTAATACTAGTGTATGAAGAGCTAATTCAGAAGAATCTTTGGCAATTCCTCTTACCCCAAGTGCAATAACACAACTCTTTTTCAGTAGCTGAACTGGTTACCCACCAGTTATTAAAAACCCTAAAGGATGTTTCAGGCCCCTTTTTTTGCATCAATATATTTTTATTAAATTTATTAAATTTGTATGCCGCCCAACTCCCAAGGGACTCTGGGCGGCTCACAACAATACAAAAAACTATTAAAAGAAAACATAATAAAAAAAAAATAAAAGCAGAAAAAAACAGTTAAAAACTCATACATACCGTTTCATGGCCGGATCTCGCCAATTACAGAGGCGAGATCAAGGGCCCCAAGCCTGCCGGAAATAAATCGCTAAGGTAAAAAAGAGGTATGTCTCAACTGTGATAGACCTGGCTTATGGAGACTAAGAAATGCCCATCAAGAAGCTAGAAGAATTGCTCAAAGAGGCAAGGCCTGTTATCTTCAGATGATGTTCTCAGAATTGCTTTAATAGAAGATATGCCTCCTTCAAGAGTGCCTTGGCTATGATGAAGAAAGAGATATCCATATACACATGAGAAAAGAGGTAGCTATCTCAGACTTATCAGGTAGCTATGCTGGCTGGAGAATTCTGGGAGTTGAAGTCCACAAGTCTTAAAGTTGCCAAGTTTGAAGACCTCTGTGTTAAACACAAATGCCAAAGAGTTAATTTGACATCTTTGGCCATGAAAGCCATGTACTTTCATACTGCAATCTGCTACAAAGTCTATCATCTAGATGCGATAATGAACTGTGGCTTAGGAACAGAAATTGTTGACCTCACACACCCAGATGTATAAATGTACAAATGCAATTTTATGCTTTATGCAGAAGGAAAGTCTTTCAGCAGGCCCATACTGAAAAGCTATAAAAACCTACTACATATATACATACATAATTATGTATAAACACCAGTTACTATAGGCTCTTTTAGAACATGTGACACTAGAAGGAACTTCTATGATATACACAAAATATGATATGTATGCAATAATCAATATATAATCTCCAGAACTAATTTGAGGAGACAACTACTTTAAAATTACCCTTTTAAATTCCAGCAGTTAAATTTGTACCTTCTAAAATCTGTAGGTGAGACTTTTTGATAGCGCAGATAAGGTTGTCTTCCTACAGTACAGACATATTATGTTCACTGTGGGAGCTTGTTTGCAAAAGCGGCTACATTTGTTATCAGGAAATCTAATCCAAATAGAAAGTGTAAAGACTTACTTTTGAACATTCTTCCCAATCATTTAGAATTGAATGCAACTTCTACAAATAAAAGTGCAAAAGTATGAATTTTTATTGAAACTGGGCAACTGCAGATCAGAAAGAATGCCCAATAATTTTTATTGCCACATTCTTTTGAGCGTAACACAATAGTTCCAACCAGGCAAAAGGAATAGTGTGATTGGGCTGTTTTCCTATAACTGGGCTATAAAAATAAATAAAGTATTTCTGTAAGCTGTTTTCACTAGATTACCTGCAGGGAAGTATCAATTGCATACCTGTTACTTAAGAACTGAATGATGATGAAAGAGAAAATCTGGAATTCCACATTTGACAACTACTGGTTCCAGAGTCACTTATTTGAGATGGGCTGACATATAAATAAAATAAATAAAACAAACAGGAGGTATGACGGAAGCCACATTCTAATTGTAAAAAACTTGTGAAACAGAAACAGGAGGAAAAAAAATCAAGCAAATGAACACTATTCTCTAAAGAGAAAGGAAGAACTAAAAGAGAAAGCTATAGTGCAAAAAGAAAAGAAAGTAGAAGAAAACTAGAAAAAAAATAAACTGACTTCTGATCTTCTTTACAGCCGTTATAAGTACAACTGTAGATTTAGCTCCTTCTTTAAAGTTACCTCACTACTCTCTTCTTTTTATAATCTATCCTATCTAATTTATAATCTATCCTATCTCCATTGCTCTTAAGTTAGCAATAGCAATAGCAATAGCACTTAGACTTATATACCGCTTTACAGTGCTTTACAGCCCTCTTTAAGCGGTTCACAGAGTCAGCATATTGCCCCCAACAATCTGGGTCCTCATTTTACCCACCTCGGAAGGATGGAAGGCTGAGTCAACCTTGAGCCGGTGAGATTTGAACCGCCGAACTGCAGCTAGCAGTCAGCTGAAGTAGCCTGCAGTACTGCACTCTAACCACTGCGCCACCTCGGCTCTTCCCGTTCATTTCCCTCCCCCCCCCCGTTTTGTGCAAAAAGTTCATAAGGGGAGACCACATCTGTCTCCAAGATGGAATTTACAGGTAAAGAACTGATGGAGTGCAGATTTCAAGTAAAGGGCAAGGAGGGAAAACTTAAGTAGGAGATTTGCCCTATCTTTAGGCTCAGGCAGAGTGAGGCGGTCAACTTAGGCTACATCAGGGGTGGGTTCCTACCGGTTCGGACCAGTTCGCCCGAACTGGTAGCGAACCGCTAGTGATATCATCCGAACCGGATCGGTGGTTGCCGGTCCGTGGGGGCCGCCATCTTTTTTTTAAATTTTTTTCGAATTTTATTTTCATGCTCAGAAGGTGACTTCCAGCACTGTGCATGCGGTCGCCATATTTTTTTGGCTTTATTTGTTTTATTTTTATTTTTTTTCAAATTGAAGCCCAGCGGCACCTCTACCTAGGATCGAACTCACAACCTCATGATTGTGAGGCAAAAGTTCTACCTGTAGGCCACAGCAGCTGTGGTTGGAGAGTGGTTGATTCTGCCTGCTACTAAATGGCTGGTTTTTTTTCTTTATGCTTTTAATGGATTTTTTTAAAGGATATTTTATTGTTAATTTTTTTCAGGGCATTTCGTTGTTTTTAGGAAATGTTTTTTTTAAAAAAAGATATTGTTTTTAGGAAATGTTTTATTTTAAAAAAAAAAACATTAACAGAGTTGGAAGGGACCTTGTAGGTCATCTAGTCCAACCCTTTGCTCAAGCAGGAGACCCTACACCATTTCTGACAATTTTGTGTGTTTCTGTGTGATAACTGGTTTTTGAGGTAATTGCTTCTTGCAGCAATCACCTTTTATTTGACTCCATGGCTGTTTTTTCTCCTATACTGTTTCTCCAGTCTAAAATGCATCCTTCTGAAAGATGTTTTATCAGGGAATTGCGCAGCTGGTGTCCAAATTAAGTCAGAGACACAAACTTGTAGTTTTATATAAATATATTTTACATCTAAATATACACAAAACAAAATTGTCAGGCAAACAGCAGCAGCATCAGGTAAATCACGGGTGTCAAATTTGCAGCATCACATTGCCGTCATGTGACATTTCGTGACTTTTTCCCCTTCACGGAGCTGGGGTGGGTGTAGCCTGCGTGTGACGCATCCGGCCCGCGGGCTGCCAGTTTGACACCCCTGAGGTAAATCACAAAGCATACAGGACACAGAAGAAAAAAGGCAGGAAAGAAAGGGAAACTTCCCCCTCCACACCCACAGCAACCAATCACAGCGCAGATTGCCTCACGCAGGAGCCAACAGTCAACTAATCAACCATAACTGTGTGTTCTGGCTCACTGCACAACCCCACTGCTCCAACTACTAAATTTAAATATCTTAACAAGCTTCATTTCAAAATAACCTGTTTGTTTCCAGCAAGAAATAAACGTAGGGCTCATATTAGTAATGTCTTATGTAATTGACACACTATCTTTCTGATATTGTCTCAAGGTAGATTACTTTTAAAACAGAAAATATACAAAATGCAAAACAAGAAACAAGATTCAACCTTCTTCATAACAACTGAAAAAGAGTAATAACTGCTATGTATTGAGAGACCGGCAACAGATAGTCATTTTTCACCACTTTTTTTTCTCTTTTGGATCCTTCTCATGGTAAAGATATTGGAAGGAGACATTTCCACAGAGTCCTTGCTAGAGTTGAACGGTGCGGTTTAAATTACATAACAAGTAAATAAATGTTTCAGTGTGGCCTCAGCGAAACATACCTGATATCTGCTATCAAATGTATTACCATAGTGATAGCCTTCTACCTGGTGGGCTTTCTGACATGATTCAACAAATTCATGGAGAGTAAGAACACCAATGGCTACTATTCAATATTACTGTACTATCTATTATCTCTGGATAGAAGACAGTGTGTGTCTGGATAACACCACTTGCAAAAGAACATGTGGTGAAGAACGTTACTGAAATCATGTCCAGCTTGTGAATTTTTATTTGGACACTTGGCTGGGTTCTAGCCAGCATTTTTCTTCATAAACAAGAAATGGTTGCATCAAAGGACTCTTCTCTGTGTTATTTAAACAATTCCTTTGGCATTGGATGGTTTAATAAAAATTAACCTATTGCCAAATTCTACCTGTCCCATCTCCACAAAGCATCTGTTATGAAGAGCAACACTGAATACAACTTTTCTTCAGTCCAACATTTTATCAGGGCAAGCAAAACATTTTTACCTGGGCTCCGCCTGGATTAAATTCATAATCTATTGACACTCGACATTCATATTCTGTTTTGAAATATGCCCTGTTTACCTAATCAATGTGGTGCCAGCAGTGTTCACCTGATCACGTGAAAGGCAAGGCACAGAACATTTTCCGTACACAGATATTGAAGGTGCTTCTGGTAGACAGCTCCAAGCGCAAATAAATCACCCTTCTTCCACTGTTAGTCATAAGTAGAATTATAACTCGTGCCAGCAGAGAGGGCCTGCTTTGGATTTTGTTGGTCAAAGAATTCTGACAAGTCAGATACAGAAGAAGAGCCTTCTCTGCTGCAGCACCTGCCCTTTTGAACATCTTACCCTCCAAGGTAAGATTTGCCCCCACCCTATCCTGCCACAAGAGCCTGAAAACCTGATTTTGCTGGTTGGCCTGGGAATCCGATGTTGGAGTATCACATTGGAGGTGGCTGCTGGATTGATGGCAGACTCCACATGCCTTCCGGGCTCACTGCTCTTCACCTGTCCATCTTTTTGTTATCATACTGATGTATTGTTGTGCTATTTTTCATGGCTTGCTTTATTGCTCTAGTATTTTACTTTTGTTCAGTTTACACTCTTTTAATTTCTTCCTTTTTATTGTTGTAAGCCAGGGGTGTCACACTGGGGCTGCTGGCTGGATGCATCACATGCAGGCCATGCCCACCCCAGCTCCGTGAAGGGAAAAAACGTCATGATACGTCACGACGGCAACATGATGCGGCGAGTTTGACACCCGTGTTGTAAGCTGCCTAGAGTAGCCCTAGAGATAGGCAAATAAATTTAAATTTAACAAATAAACTTTCCATGTTATAACTTTCTATGTGACATTGCAGTTTGCTGTGTCCATATCCCATTGTCTTCTGACTGTACCAGAATCCTTAATACGGTAGTACTCTTCAGTCTTTAAGATGTAAAACAATTACAACTAAGTGGACATTAATAAGATAGTTTGCAGTGGTGTCATTTCTTCTGTCATGTATTTTATTTTTTAATCATTCTTATTAGGTAAAAGTAGTACACTTCCCCAAATGTGGTATCTAACAGGATTAATAATGGAAACATAATCAGAGTTTTGTATTACTGCAATGTTTCTGATGAGAGGTTTCCTGTCACTGTTTTTCCATGGTGATTAGTGAAACTCAATTTTTTTCTTAAAAGTTACCACGACAGGTATACAGAACTATATAAGCCATGATATCAATATATCCAAACTGAAAAAGCATGTATTTTGGTACTTTATGTAAGTGTCCAGAAAAATGTTTAAAGCATTTTTAAGTGATGCTTAACACGGACAATCCTGTGCTATCATACTGCCCACTGAAAATGCTGTTATATGTGCTTCTCTGTAATGGTCTCACTTATCCTATTCAGCATGCCCATTATAAAATATCTCTGCGAAGACTGCATTTTGCAATTTTGGGATGGACTGTTATGACTTTCTCAAAAAGCATTTCCAAGAAATGCAGGGGATACCTAGGAGGATTAATCTTTAGGACTAATCTAACCCAGATACCATCTTGTTACAGAAGTCTTTGCTGAGGATGTGCTTGCTCTTTGACTTAGTGACTTTCTTATTAACAGTTTCAGCCTGTTGTTGGGCAAACTTTTATCATAAAGGGACAAACTAACCTAGGAGCTGGAAAAGGAGCTGGAACATCTGGAATGGTTTTGCTGGGGAAGACTGCAAGAGGCCAACCAAACAGTTGGCTAAGAAGAAAGCTTCAATCAGGTTTAATTCCATAAACAACCAGGTATGGTGAAGCTGAGCACTTGACAGGAAGAGGAAGACACGAAACTAGGAGAGGAAATCTGCAGATTTGTGAAAAGTATGTACAGCTCAAATCTCTTAAATTTGGCTCGATAATTTAATTAGCCGAAAGGTTCTTGTCTGGCGAGTTCCATACCATCTCAACAAGGATAGAGAAAACGACAAGCAAATCTAAATCTAAAAGGAATTCCAAATGAGGCAAATTTGCAGCCGTATTGTACTTAATATGATGCAGGTTGTTTACTCAGCCTGTTTGGGTGGGGAATAAGGGAATACAACAGGAACACTTTCAAGCCCCTGTGCTGCTCAAAAACTCTGCAACATTTGCAGCACAGATTTTACAAGGAAAGGGGGAAAATATATACACAATGTTCCCGCTAATTGGCAAGCTTGAGGCATTGTGAGGTCCTTGGAATCCGGACAAGTCTCTACTGCATCCACCCAGTATGTTACATAACTGTCTGCTCTCAATCACTGTACTTTGTGTACTGCATAAGTTGCAGCCCACATCCTTCGTATGTTTACATTCATTGCTCTGTTGTTATATCACACAAATAAGTCTACAGTGAGTTGAATTTGGGCGTCAGGAAGTTCACAAAACAATAAGGGGAACAAAGGAAAATAAACAGCTGTCTGTTTATTTAAAATAAACACTGTGGTTATCTGGGCTGCAAAGGTCTACAAGACCACCAGGTGACAGGGAAAGCAACTTGCTTTTTGCTGCCATCTATCGGTCAGCTGGTTTTTTGCAAGCCAGAACAGCAGCTCTAAACAAAACAGATGCTGGCACAAAAAATACCCAAGCCATTCCTCTTTAATTTTTGTAATGAGGTTACAAAGGCAAAGGCTGGAAACCCCTTAAATATGAACATCCGCTTCTCATCACAAGAGCATAAAAGGGGTGAAGTATCAACCATTGGCTAGCCTTCATTCTCTCTTCCTGCCAAACTTATTCCTCCTAGCAATCTAGCCCAAAGCCACAGTTTTCTATTTTTAAACACTAAGAAGGGAATGAAGTCGAATTAAACTAAGATATCCTTACACGGTTCTACACGTTAGCAATAACAACAACCACCAGCATCAACCTTTCCCATTGTGGTCCAATCAATAAACCACTATGAAGAAACCATGGCTTATTGCAGGGCAAATGCAGTTTCCATGTTGTGGGTGGATATCTATCTGTTGTAGATCTATAGATTCTCTTAAGTCATTGTCTAGGAAGGAAATGTTTTCGGGCAAAATCTTTGCAAATGGCTAGTAATTGTCCTCTGCAGCTTTTTCTTATGAATCAAGCCTCCAAACAGAATATAAATAATATATATATATAAATACCTCAGATAGAATGGTGATAAAGGCCTTTCATCCTCTTGGGAACTAAAAACAAAATAAAATATCTTTGTCATTAGCATGTTCATTTCTATTTCTTTTTTTGCAAGCTAATTGGTACACCACCAACCAGATCAAAGAAAGGAGGAGAGCCCAAAGATGACCGTATGCTGATGTGTGATATTAAAGCCAATAGCTTGTTAAGAGAGAGGAGCAAATTAAACATTAAATTGTGTTATTTAAGGTGGAACCACAAATACCTGCAATGGAAGAACAGATGCTGAAATTAATGGAGCTGGCACGGATAGCAAAAGTGACTGCTTTGATTAAAAAAGAATATTTTTGTCTAACTTTGTTTCTACTTGGAAACAGCTTTTGAATTTTTAGCTTGAAACTGAAAGAAATGAAACTTTAACCCTGGGATTTTATGATTAGATTTGTTTATGATTACAGAAATACTGTGTGTTATGGTTTATTTCAGTTCAGGGTCACTGTATATTATACTAGATGGGTAATTTTCCTCCATCAATCTATCTCTTAAAAATTGCAATTCCATTGCAAGGAAAATTATAAATGCTACCACATGAAGAAACCCACGGAGATTAAAATGCTATTATTTAGCTGCTGACTGCGTTCAGGTATGATTTTTCTTTTATCTCTGCTCCAGTAACTAAAATCACTTCTAAAGAGAGATGCTCTGTGTCAGAGAATTCATGACTGGCAGAGACATGGTAACAAGGTCAACCAATGAGGGCTGTTTGGAAACTGAAACAGTTTGGAGCCTGGGCGTGGCTTAGGCAACTGAGTCTGTACTACAGCTCTGAGTCTGTCTGCTGAATTAAAACTGAAACTGTTCTCTCCTCTGCTGTTGGTATTGTATATTTATTTCATGTGTTATATTGTATATAAAGAGAAGTTAATGAATCCTGCTGAATCAGTTACCTGTGTGTGCTTTCTGGATTTGATTTCTGCAACAAACTCTGACACTCTGTTTCATTTTTCCATCTCTACCTCCTATATCAATCTGCTAGTAGTAAAAAAAGAAATACAGACATTTTATGATGGGCTATTTCCATAGTTGGCGATTTCTCCAGTCTTTGATGGATATGAGGTTTGCTGGTTTGTTCAACACTCAATGATTAGCCACAAGGACATCTTATCAATGCCCACGCCAAAAACCTATTGAAATCAATGAGATTCCTGCTATATAAATGGCTTATTAACAAGCTGACTGCCTCTTCTGACAGAACTGTGAAAATGATCCTAACACCTGCTACGAAAAAGTGAGTTTTAAGGAACAACTTAAAGCAGCTGTCCACAGGCCTTCCTAAAATGAGTTTCAGCATATGGCCAACAACAGAAAAGAGATAGATGTTTCAAGGAAGACTTTTTTGATAGCTGAAGGTGCTGAATCTGGGGGGGGGGGGGAAAGCTCACAGAAAGATCAGTATCTGTGAGCTAAGTGTAAACATTATATGCTGCAAAAATATTTTCAAGCCACATGCCATCATGGGTCAGCTTTGCCATTACGGCTAAAGATAAAAGTAAAGGTTTTCCATCTAGTCATATCCAACTCTAGGGGCAGTGTTCATCTGTTTCTTAGCCAAGGGCCAGAATTGTCCGATGACACTTCCATGATCATGGATTACACGCCAAGGTGCATAGAACACTGCTACCTTCCCACTGAAATGGTACCTATTTATCTACCGGTACTTGCATTTGCATGCTTTGAAACTGCTAGGGCAGTGATGGTGAACCTTTTTTTGCTCAGGGCATGCGCGCAATAGCGTGCACGCTCGTGCCCACACCCATAATGCAATGCCCTCCCCCGCACATGCACACACACACACACCGCGCTGCCCTCCCGCGGATGTGCGCAGGCCTCACTGAAGCCTCCGGACTTCCGGTAGGCCCGTTGGGCCGTTTTTCGCCCTCCCCAGGCTTCAGGAAAGCCTCCAAAGCCTGTGGATGGCGAAAAACGGGCCCAACGGAAGTTCGGAAACGCCCTCAGGAAGGCCGAAGATCAGCTGGCCAGCACGCACATGCGCGCTGAAGCTGACATAGGGCAACGTCTCGCGTGCCCTCAGATATGGCTCCGAGTGCCACCTGTGGCACGCATGCCATAGGTTCGCCATCACGGTGCTAGGGGGACAGGAGCTGCGCCAAGTAACAGGAGCTCACCCTGTCATTAGGCGCTCTGGTATTGAACCCAAGATGTCAGCTTTCCAGCTCACAAGCTCCGCGTGTTTAACCACTGAACCATCATGTCCCCTGTCATTACTGCTACAAGGATCCAGATCATACTTACACTGGACTTCAAGTTAAAGGGATGCTTCCAGCACTTGTTAAGGCTCAGAATATGTCACCTCTCAGGTTGACATTCTGTTATCCTAATGCTACAGCAAAGTAATTTCCATTCATTTCTTCCAATAAATTCTAAGGTTGTGTGTGAGCTTCTGGAACAGTTAAATATTGACTTAACTATAAGGGTGAATATAGTCTGCAAAAGTCTTCTGAGGGCACAAAGTTCAAAGCCTCCTCGCCACGACCAAGGTTTAAAAAGGGATCTGCTACCAGATTCACATATTTGTACAGTTTCCAGAAAGTTTAAAAAGACTTTATGGACCATGACATCCTGATTAAATATTTGGGTACTGAAAATCAATTGTTTTTGGTTGCTGTGCTATATTTAATTCTTTCTACTTTGACCCTAGATTAAAATACTCCAGATAAAACTGATTTCCAGGAACACAGAGAAAAATAAATAAATAAAAACACTACTGACAAGTGGCCATGAATTGTCCAAATTTCTACATGCAGAATGGGCACATCAGCTTGCAGATGGGGGAAAAAAAACCCTATCCTTTTTGTTATTCCCCAGATGAACAGAAACTTTGTGCAATCAGTTGCTTGCCAGATGTCCTGCTTCCTTATTTGCACTGATTCTTAAGACAAAACATTTAAAGCTAAGATCGCCTCCTAGCAAGCTGAAGTAGCACAGATCATTCATGCTACTGCACATATAAGCCATTTCTAAACATCATCCGTGCCCCAAAACACAAACTATTTTCTTAGATCTTAAGGGGTCAGGAGCTATGCTGTTTTTCCCTGTAGGCTTGAACTGCACATCAGGTTAAAAGCGAGCGTGTTGATTTTAGCTTAATCTGAAGGCAAACTTTGTTTTGTTGATCTTATATTCTCCTTATCAGTTGGATACCTTGGCAAACCTTTTTGTAAAACCCTTTTTGCAAACAGATCATTATTATGCCTTGGCTTTTCCAGAACGACTTAAAAGAGAACATTTTCTGAATCCTTATCAGAGGATTTTAGCTGAACAAAAATGAAAGCGTTCTTCTCCTAATAGGGACTTGATCTAACTTTCAAAATACTTTTTCAATTATGGGCTTATATAAGTTCTTCCCACTCCTATTTTTCAATCTAAAAAACAACAACAGACTTGCTAAGGTAGAGATAGTCCTTGACTTACAACAGTTCATTTAGTGACCGTTCAAAATTACAACAGCATTGAAAAAAATGACCTATGACCGTTTTTCACACTTACAACCTTTGCAGCATCAACCGTGGTCACATGATAAAAATTCAGATGCTTGGCAACTGACTCACATTTATGACGGTTGCAGTGTTCCGGGATCATGTGATCCTCTTTTGCGACCTTCTGACAAGCCAAATCAATGGGAAAGCCAGATTCACTTAACAACCATGTTACTAACTTATGAACTGCAGTGATTCACTTAACTGTGGCAAGAAATGTCATCAAATGGGGCAAAGCTCACTTAACAAATGTCTCACTTAACAACAGAAATTTTGGGCTCAATTGCAGTCATAAGTTGAGGACTATTTGTATTGTCGTAACTCAAGGATGCACCAAATGTTTTAAATCCGTGTTTCTCAACCTTTAAGCTTTAAGATGTGTGGACTTCAACTCCCAGAATTCCCCAGTCAGCATGCTTTACCAGAATTCTAAACATTGTTTCTGATGTCTATGGAGATTCTCAGTCATCCAGGTCATGGTTGTTCCAAAGGTGCTTTTTCCAGAGCTGAAGAAGCTTCTTGGATGAGAAGCAAAACGTCTTCAAAGAAAAACCAGAAAGTCCAGTTGCCTCTTGAAAAAGCACCTTTGGGACATTGTTTCGGATGCTTCATTCTCCAGAGCAACTCAGAAAACCAAGGTATACCCTAGGGCTGTGATGGCGAACCTATGGCACACGTGCCACAGCTGGCACACAGAGCTCTTTCTGCGGGCACGCGAGCCGTCGCCCAGCTCAGCTCCACCACGCATGCGTGCGCCTCCCGCCGCCAGCTGATTTTCGGGATGCGTGGGGGGGCACATGCGGGAGACGTGTGAGCATGCGTGGGGGGTCGTGCATTCATGTGAGGTGGGTCATGCGTGCATGCGTGGGGGGAGCGGGGGGCGTGGCGCGCCCCCCCGGCCTGTTTTTGGTCCCAGGAGGCTGCAGGGAGGCCTGCTAGGCCCAAAACGGGGGGCAGGGGGTCGTGTGCACATGCGCGGGGGTGGGGGAGCGTGGGGGGTGTCATGCATGCATGCG
>QLTV01004085.1:2677549-2687876 GCA_003457575.1 Thermophis baileyi
CTATTTAAAAGAAGATACAATAGCACTGGGCCTCTTCAGATCAAGCATTTATTTTAAAAAGCTTCTTCATTTTGTTAAGTTGTCTAGAACAATAATAAAGCAGTCTTTAAAAAATAAGTCTAATAATTTGAACATTCTATAGGCATTTATAGTTATTGACTTACCTCCTTGCATCCAGTTTCAGCAGTATGATTTGCACAAGAAAATAAAATGCTGCCTCTGCCTCCCAGCAAGTTGCCTCCTTGCAGTTCTAGTTTCACTTTCATTTTAGCAGGTGGGCCTGCCTGCAGCCTCTCACCTGATGGTTGGGAGGCCAAATTAGTTGCTTGTGCTAATCAGGCTCTGCTCTGTTTGCTGCAAAGAGGTAAATTGCTGGGAGGCAGAGGCCAAAGGGTGGGGGTGGCTGGGTAGGGGTGGGGCTACATTCGGTGTATAAGACACACCAAGTTTTCACCCTCTTTTGGGGGGTAAAAAAGTGCGTCTTATACTCCGAAAAATACAGTAGTATTGTCCTATGGGGGGGGGGGAAGCTTTGCAAATGGTAAGTTTACTTTATTACTTAACACTGCTTTTTTTGTCAAAAAGCACTTGAGCTTTGAACTCAGATTGTCAGCTTTCCAGCTGACTTTAACCATCCCGTTATATGGCATATCTAATAAAACTATTTTTGAAATTCACATTATTTTATCTTTATCATGCCATACATTTCCATGCCATCCAAACCTCAGATTATGAACTTCTAGCTCTAAAAGTCTCTGCTTTCTCAGTGACACCTATGGTTCCATCCAAAACAAACAGCAAGCAGTGAAATAGAATTGCAAATCCAGTTAACCCAACCCTCCTCCTTCCAAGATTATAGAAAGAAGAGTATTAGAATTAATAGATTAGAATTGTAAGATGGTCAGAGTCATTTGGCTGAAATGGGTGCCTATAAAAATCAAATAAATAATTATGTAACTTTAGAGAGAGAGAGAGAGGCTAAAATATAATTGTATTTATAACTGCTGTGAAGAATATAAGAAGCCACTGCTTTGTATCTTTTTTCTATTGTTTAACTTTTTATTTTTGCTTTCTCTTTGCTATATTTCTTTTTCTCGTTACATTAATTTGTAGGTGTTTGTATCTTCTTTTAAAAAGGTTTCAGGAACTATTATATAATAAAAAAACCCAGAGAAGTGAAGTTCAAAGTATTTGTTATTGGGCTTATCTGGAAGAAACAGGTATAAATAACCAATCTGCAATCCTGGTTAAAAACAAGTGACTATAATGACACCAGAAGACCAATTTCCCGTGCCCTCTGTATATACACCACTTTTCTAAGTGAAGGGCCATTAAAAAACTGATGGGAGATTACATATCAGTTTAATTGGTCACAAGTCAAAAAAATCAACTCTGTGACCAATACAGTCAGTGAAAAATGGGCCTGAAGCTATTTAGATTATCTTGTGTTCTAACTTAATTATTTGCAGGTGGCCATAAAAAAACCTACTTGGTCACGTAGGCTGTTTCATCATGTTTGTGGGTTTGCTAACAGCTGCTAGAAGAATGCTGTTAGATGCTCTGGACGACTCAGCTTCAAATGACTCCAATGAAACAAAACTTTAAAAGTAACAAACTTTTGATGATTAGGGCCATAGATAAACATTTTGGTTTGGCCTTAGTGACAAGCAATGACTTACCTTATGATTCTTGACGAATGTATCTTTTCTTTTATGTACACTGAGAGCATATGCACCAAGACAAATTCCTTGTGTGTCCAATCACACTTGGCCAATAAAAAATTCTATTCTATTCTATTCTAAAATAGTTTGAGCCATATCATGCATGGGGAGAGAGACTCCCTCTGTGTGTGTGTGTGTGTGTGTGTGTGTGTGTGTGTGTGTGTGTGTGTGTGTGTAGAGAATACGAGAGAAAATATGAAAGAATACAAGAGAGAGTAAGAGAGAGAGAGAATGAGTGAGAAGAGAGTGAGCGAGCGTTAATGTTTTTAAAATGTGCTAAGCCAGGGCATATGCTACTATTTTTATGTATTTTCTGCTTCAAAAAGACTTGGGAACTATAAGGCAAATTTCAGAAATGTACTCACTCTGGGATCCCCTACACAAAAAGGAGAAAGAGAGGCCACCTCCAACATATGTGAAAGATTGGATCTGCTGTGGATAGGGAATATCAAATGGTGGGATCCAGAAGGTAGCAGCTTATAAAGCTTGCATTTATGTTTTCCATTAGCAACTTATACCAGATCACGTCTTCAATCACATCTCTATCGAATCCTACTTCTTTCCTCAATTCAGCTGACTCAGTGAGTCATCTGCCTATACATGGATGGCAACTTCCACCAACCCGAATACGGTAGCATGGCTATTTGCATGTTGGCGAAGGATGATGGGATGCAAGAAAAGCTCTGAAATGTTGATGGAAAAGGACATATGCAATTGGCTGAAAAGACCCCACTTTGAAATCAGGGTTAACTAAATACCGTATTTTTCAGAGTATAAGACGCACTTCCCCCCCCCCAAAAGAGGGTGGAAATGTTGGTGCGTCTTATACACCAAATACAGCCATTTTTGGCCACCCGAAGCCCCGCCCCGCGTGAAAACGGGTGCGCAGAGATTTGGGAGGTCTGCAGAGTGCTCCTGGGGGCTGGGGGAGGGCAAAAACACCCCCATTTTTACGAAAAATAGGCAAAAAATGGCCCATTTTTCACAAAAACGGGGTGCGCAGAGGATTTGGGAGGTCTGCAAAGTGCTCCTGGGGGCTGGGGGAGGGCAAAAACTTTTTTTTTCTTACTTACCTCTTCGAAATCTTGGTGCGTCTTATACACCGGTACGTGTTATAGTTCGAAAAATACGGTATGTCTTATGGGTATAGGTGTGGAGGGGAAGATTGTTGTATGACATAAGAGGTTAAGACCAAAACATTTGATGGAACTTCCTTCAGGAAATCCATTTTTACCCTATACAACGAAATAATAAATTGAAGAGCCAATTTGGTATGATGGTTAAGGTGCAGGCCTAGAAACAAGGAGACAGTGAATTCTAATCTTGCTTTAAGCATCAAAGCCAGCTGGGTGACTTTGGGCCAGTTACTCTCTCAGTGTAACCCATCTCACAAGGTTGTTATTGTGGGGTAAACAGAAGGACGAGGAAGGAGTGTTATGTATGTTCGCTGTCCTGAGTTACTTATAAAGTAATAAAGGCAGGATAAAAATCTAATAAATACATGATACTTCAATTGTATTGTATTAATGAATGATTAACCATTGGACCTAACTAATAATAATGACAACAAACATTCCCTTTCATACACAGTAATCTGTTAGCATTATAAAAGCAATTATGCTATGTTTACCATCATGAGTTTCAAAGCATGACTGATGTTATAGCCAAGCCAAGTTTGATAAGAGTAAGAATATTTTCCTCAGAAGAAGAAAAGAGAAGAAACCATATGCTGAATTCTTTCTGGGCCTGTTTTGTCATAACAACTTACTCCTTTTCTCATCAGTTCCTTAAGATAAACGATAAGCCTCTGGAGGATTTCAGGAGGGCACTATTCCAATCTGCAAACAGGGTGATTAAATTTTCTGCTATACAAAAGAATTCCCTTGCACAACGCACATAATTTTATCTACTTAAATTTATTAGTTGCTGGAATCTGCCAAGGAAAAGATTAAATCAGAAAAATCAACCCTGAATATTAGTTTTCCGTGGGACAGATTTTTCATTAAGTGAATTTTCACCTATGTTTTGAAACATTTCTGTCCTGGCACTAGGCCAGAAGTCTCCAAACTTGGCAACTTTAAGAGTGTGGACTTCAACTCCCAGAATTCCTCAGCCAGCCATGCTGAGGGAGTTGAGGTCCATGCTTCAATAGAGGAATTCTGGGAGTTGACGTCCATAGTTTTTAAAGCTGCTAAATTTGGAGACCCCTGCCATAGATTCCTCCACTGCAGAGATCAAAAAGCTTCAGATATGGATGGTCTTCAACATCCAGAACCACCAATGGGGAGGGGATGGCATGACCTACAAGATCAATCTTGAAGGGGGGCAGATCTATATATAGTTTGTGAGAATTCAGATAAATTTGGGAGAGCTATCGGTTTATGACAGAAATCTGAATAATTCTGCATCATACTGTCCCTCAGCTCAAATATAGTAAATGCCAAAGTTAATAGTAGTTAATAATAAACTAAAAGTTAATTTAAGAGTTTTAAGAGAAACATCCATTTACAAAACAAAACAGAAAGACTACTTCTTGAACACATGGCACTCCCACAGACCTCTAAGCTAAACATTTCACTCCCCCCCCCCAAAAAAGGTAAATGAAGATTTTTCAGCACAGAAAAGCTACTAACGTATTTCATATATTTTCAAATAAGTTTTCAAATGAAGGCTGATAAACAGGCACTTTGTCTACATTGGTCAGGATTGTCAAGCAATTAAAAAGAAAGATATGTTTTGCACAAACCAAAGTTATTCATTTAAAAAACCAACCAACCAAATTAATACAGTCAAAATGAAGGTTTTTGGAGAATATGTTTATTGCAAAGCAGAATCTGGTTTGTTGGTCAATCCCTGAATTTTTCTTATTGCTCTAAAGGAAAGGTACGTAGGCAATTTTTAATGTATTTTTTCTTACCATAACATTAAAAAGCTCAAAGAAATTATGTAAGAAGCAATATTAATATTACATCTTTCTTCTTTCTTCAGATTACAATCTTTATGTGTCATATTTAAACAAGGCAAAGGAACATACGCTAATAAGTATGCTTGGAAATTCAGCCAGGCCAACACGTTAAGCAATTATTAATGTGTTTACAAACTTGTAAACTATCTTTTAAATTATCTTTTTATATAGTTTACTATACTATATTCTATTTTGTACAAACTTTTACTCTCAATTTCAACTACACGTAAGAGAAGAAACTATTGTCCTGAGTTAAATAATCACAAATAACCTCAAGGCAACTTAGAGAAGAAACAGTTGGCAAGAAAGATCAACAGAGTAATATTTCATAGAGCAAACACTTGTTCCTAGCCGCCTGCTCTGCTTGCAGTATAATGTTACATCATAATAAATTGCACTTCACTCTTGGACATGTATACTGAACACTGCTTAATTAAAAGATAATTTATTTCTATCTAACTATCTAACCCAGAAGGAGAAAAGACCTATAGGTGTCTTTGTGGGGAAAAAAAGCAAAAAAGGAGAAAAATGTGCATTCTTTGCTCCTTGTAAAAACTGTTTTTCTTCCCCAAACATATAAATCTGTATTTAGGTTTGTACAAATGCACATTAGTTCTACCTATAGTAACCTAGAATTAAGGTGAATTTTCCTGACAGTGAGAACAATTAACCAGTAGAATGGCTTGCCTTCAGAAGTTGTGAGTGCTCCATCATTGGAGGCTTTTGAGAAGAGATTGGACAGTCACTTGTCTGGAATGGTAGGGTCTCCTGCCTGAGCAGGGGGTTGGACTAGAAGACCTCCAAGATCCCTTCCAACTCTGTTATTTTGTTATTCTGTAAAATACCATTTATATTTATTAATAGGAAAAGCCAATTGCCTGTATTTCTACAAGTCCAGTAAAGAGACAGGAAATAAGAAACAATCCATAACAGGAGACGCAAAACATCTGCAAGAACAGCCTCAATCCAATATGACCTTGTCTAGGAGCCAATTCCATTTAGCATACAGTAGTATAGGACTACATTAAACCAACACATATAAACGACCAAAGATCAACGCGACATCGAGAAAATGAACGCTTTTCATACAAAAACGGGACGTTCCTGTTTACAGTTCGAACTGCCAACAAAACTTATTTTTTGGCCTGAAAACTTATTTCAGAGCTGAAGAAGCTTCTCGGATGAGAAGCGAAACGTCTTCAAAGAAAAACCAGAAAGTCCAGTTGCCTCTTGAAAAAACAGCACCTTTGTTTGGGACGTTATTTTTTTTTTTGCTCCAAAACCAGAACGGTTTCATTTTCTGCTAAAGATAAGGAAGGGGGGGGGATCGATAGCAGAGGCTTTACACAGTATAGAGGAAATATTTTGCAGGCTGCTTGGCGCAAGGGCTTTGCATCCACACTCCTTCAAAACAGACAGAAACCCAAGTAAAGGCTCCTTTTTTTTTTTTTTTACCTTTGCAGAGAGACGATCTCCAAAGCCATGCCGGAAACGTGTACCGGGAGAGAGCTGGTGCTTGGAGCTTTTGAGTCCTTCCGCCTCTTGCAGCGGACCCGGCTGCTGCTCCTCCACCACACCCCTCGCACGATTGCCTTTGCCCGCAGGGACCAGCCGCCTGTCAAGCCTCTCGACTTCCCTGCAAAAAGCTGGCTTCGCCTTCCTGCTCCGGCGATCGGCTGCCAGTTTCCGGCGCGCACGCCTGGCCAAGCCTCGACGGGGCGGCTGTGTTGCACAGGAGCGCGGAGAGGGCGCCAGGTACCAGCCGGCAGGAGGCTTCCCCTTTTCTGGCCGCGGTGATAACCGCGCTCTCCCCCCTCCGCTCCTCTTCCGAACTCCAGCCTCCTGCAGCTAATTAGCTGCCGCAACCGGGGACAGCCGGTTCAGCCGATCCGCTCCCCGAGTAACTTGAAACTTTTCCTTCGCCCGCTTGTCAGTGCGGCCAATGGACTGGGGCGCCGAAGCTGGAGAGGCAGGCGGAACGATCCTCGCCTTTCTCCAGCCTTCAACGCGCTTTTGGAGGCGTGCGGACTGCAGAAACCACCCTGCCCGGGCTAGATTTGAAAGCAGGCACCCGCTGCTATTTCAATCGGTCCTTCGTTTAACCCGCACCGCTTTTCTTGGAGAGTTCAAGGAGGCGCGCGCGCGCGCGTGTGTGTGTGTGTGCGGCGGGGGGCGGGGCTCGCCAGATCCATCCCTGGGCTATGAAACAGACTGGCCCAAGGGAGGCCGATTAAGGGTGATCTAAGTCCAGCTCTCTCCCTCGTTCCCACCGCCCGGCCTCCAAATCATTAAGCACTCTGCCCCGCTCCCGAAATCGTGGGCAGCTCGCGTCCTTGTGGGAAGTGGATTATGGTTACTGTAGTTCAAACCCCCCCCCCCACTTACCCCCACTCTCAGGAGAGCGCAGCCATGCAAGGGGAAGAGGGCATGATCTGCACAGCAATGAGAACCTGGGGCGCGAGGAACATAGAATCACAGGGTTGGGAAGGGACCTTTGAGGTCTTCTAGTCCAACCCCCTGCTCGAGCAGGAGACCCTAAAAAAAACCTCATTTGTTCTATGGTTCTACCGTTTGTTCTGTGCAAGGGCTTTCCTCGGTATAGGAAAAAAAATCTTTGCTGCCCCAAAGAGCCCTTTCTGCCATGGGAAGGAAGTGCAGACCACTGGCTCACACCGGGGGGGGGGGAAACAGCCCGCCCAGCTGCGTTTGGATTCAGGGCCGCCTCGGCGCATAGGGACTGCGGGGAGCTGGTCTGCCTGCTGCAGGGCGCGTGGGGGGGGGGAATCTCCTGCCCTCCTCCTGGAGATGATTGATTCAAGTGAAAGAGGGCAGAAAATGGAAATCCCCCCCCCCAATCCTGCCGCCTTGGGTCCAAAGTTCTTAGTTAGCCGCTTTTGGCCGAAGGAGGAGAGCATCCCACACGCTTCCCGTTCAAAGATGAGGCTTTCCGCGCCGCGGGACTTTGCCACAAGCCAATTGACATCACGTCAAGCACGTTGCTCTCATTCACTGGCGGGGAGGAGGGAGGGAGAGAGGCCGGAGGAAACAGACGTGATCAGGACAAGCATCACACATACAGCCCGTCCTCTCGCCTTCTTCCAAGCAGCGCCTTTGCGCTTTAGGTATCAAGCGGTGCGCATCGAGAGGCGGGTTGCGACGCTCCTGCTCGAAAAGCCACATTTTAAACTTTCCAACCTTCCTCCCCTAGCAACCAAAACTAGCTGGATAAAGACAATTAAAAAAAATAAATCTAATTCATGATACAATCCGGCTACACGCCCATATTATAATAAACCACTCAATTACCAGTTGGTTTTATGCGTTTTTGATTACTGGCGATTTCCTCTTTTGTATCCTTTGCCATTAATTTTCTATGGAAATATTGTGATTGTTTCTGGATTTTGCAGAGGATGGCAAACAGAATAAGTAAACGCAAGATAAAAATCTAATAATAGATATTTTAAAAACCTAAATAAAATTTTAACATTCAAAGTTGTAGATTTCTTGAACACGCACATATACTCAGAAACAGGCACTGTTAATAGGCCAAATAAATTTTATTTATGTATTAATTTTTATGCCACTTTTAATACTTCGTAAGTAACTCAAGGCTAACGCTCTACTCTTTCCTCCTATTTTCCCCACAACAACAATCTTGTGAGGTGGGTTGGGCTGAGAGAGTGACTGGCCCAAAGTCACCCAGTCTGCTGAAGTCTAGCCAGCACCTTAACTGCTACACCAAAGTCACTCTATTGTCCTTTATGAAATGATTTCACTATCTGAGCACTGGACAAGACATTTCTAGTGTAGGTTTAGATTCTGTGTTTGCCAACAGGACAAAAACTCCAACCTTGTACAGGTAGTCCTCGGTTGAAGCACCTGGACGTTCAATGACGCTCTAAAACAGGGGTGTCAAACTCAAGTCCTGGCCCGCGGTGCCTCTGCCAATGAAACAGAGCTAGGGAGAGCCATGTACGGCCCTCCAACGCTATGTTTTTGGCCGTGACGGCCTCCTGCAGCCCTCCGCCAGCATGTGCGCCCCCCCCCCCGGGCTCCATTTTAGCTGGCAGAGGGCTCAGGAGGCTGTCATGACTGAAAACGGAGCTCAGGAGCCCGTTTTCACTGGCAGAGCCCTCAGGCCACCACAGGTGCCCCCAACATGAGCGATGTCAAGCTGGCCCCACCCACCCTAGCCACGCCCACTCTGCCCCGCCCAAGGTGAAACACAACCCTGATGCGGTCCTCAATGAAATCGAGTTTGACACCCCTGCTCTAACAGGATGCAAATGACTAGCTGTCTGAAAGGAATATAAATCTATCCGACCGAGCTGAAGAATCTCTTGGATGAGAAACAAAACGTCTTCAAAGAAAAACAAGAAAGTCCAGTTGCCTCCTGAAAAACCACCTTTGGGACAACCATGACCTGGATGACTGAGAATCTCTACAGACTTTTAGTTCATTTAGTGACCATTCAAAGTTACAATGACATTCAAAAAAGTGACTTATGACCGTTTTTCACACCTAACAACCGTTGCATCACCATGGTTATGTGATCAAAATTCAGATGCTTGGCAACTGACTCATATTTATGACAGTTAAAGTGCCCTGTGGTCCTGTGATCATCTTTTGCGACCTCCTGACAAGCAAAGTCAATGAGGAAGCCAGATTCACTTAACAACCGTGTTACTAACTTAACAACTGCAGAGACTCGCTTAACTGTGGCAAGGAAGGTCGTAAAATGAGGCAAAATTCAATTAACAAACGTCTCGCTTAGCAACAGAAATTTTGGGCTCAATTGAAGGCCATAAGTCAAGGACTCCTTGACTTTGCCATTTGATGTGAAATAAATATGGGAAATGTGTAAAGGCTTGCCTTTAGCTATCCCTTTCAGTAAATTATTTCCTCCTTAAGTCCAAGTTAGTGTGTTATGTTTAGCAACGGTTTGTTCAACAATAGCTTAATAAATAATTCCTGACAATGGAGTCACATATACCACTAAACAAAATATTCCTGCCACAAGACACACATCCTGGTACACGATAAATCAGTCAACTGATCTCCAACCATACTATGGCTCAGAGGACTGGGAAAATCCAGTGAGTCAACTATTATTTCTGCACGTGCATAGAATCTTAGCAGTTGCTACGTTTGCTTGCAGGCATCCTCAATTTAAAATCTGCTGGTGACATCTTGTAGGTCAACATGCTTTCCTAGGAAAATTAAGATCCTCATGTTTTGAAGGAGGAAAAGAAAATGGAATTGTTCCACTAGGACCAACAGCCCAGATGGCAGATGCAGTCACATTAACGTGGGCCTCTCCCTTGAGTTTGAGAGTTCTACGAAGCTTAGAAAGCGTTCATAATTTCATATTATTTAACCACCTAAAATATAGGTAGTCCTCGATTTACGACCATAATTGATACCTAAAGTATGACTGTAAGTCAGAAGTCTTCAAACTTGGCAACTTTAAGACTTGTGGACTTCAACTCCCAGAATTCTCCAGCCAGCATAGCTGGCTGGAGAATTCTGGGAGTTGAAGTCCACAAGTCTTAAAGTTACCAAGTTTGGGGACCCCTGCTGTATATCAACATTTCTCAAAATCTGGGTTGTGATTCTCGGGGGGGGGGGGGTGTTTGAAAAT
>QLTV01004085.1:2706627-2719857 GCA_003457575.1 Thermophis baileyi
CAGTACACTTAGTGACCATTCACAGCTACAGCACTGAAAAAAGTGACTTATGGCTGCTTTTCACACTTACCACCATTGCAGCATCCCTACGGTCACGTCATCAAAAATCAGATCCTTGGCAACTGACTCACATTTATGACTATTGCAGTATCCTGGGATCATGTGATCACCGTTTGCAATCTCTGGACAAGCAAAATCAATGTGGAAGCCATATTCACTTAACAACCGTTTTAATAACTTAAGAGCTGCAGTGATCCACTTAACAACTGTGGCAAAAAGGTTGTAAAGTGGGGCAAAAATTACTTAACAAGTGTCTTGCTTAGCAGGAGAAATCTTGGGCTCAAATGCGACCGTAAGTTAAAGGTTACCTATTTACCTCTTCTGGCATACACTTCACACGGGAAGTATTGGTACACCATGGCTGATATACCACGACTTAGGCTTAGACTTGTGTGAAATTGAGAAGGGCATCTTGCTTTGATCAAGTTTCTCCAGGTAATCCTTCAAGGTAGCCTTAAGTGCTGCATGGAACCAACACGCAATTCCACACTAGCCACTTCAGTGAACATTTCCCCCGCAGCCAGATACCGACTTCAGCACTTTTCATCAGCTGCCTCAGCACTTTTGATCAGACAGTGTGTCTTCTATGACACGGCACTACCTCAAAACATCTCCAGCACCTGGAGTCAGGGCTACTCTGCAAAGCGGCCCCTTTTCATTCTACTTGGCTATAATACAAATCTTTTCAGGTTCATTCAGGATCTTTGGTTTCAATGACATTCTAGTTTAGTCTAGCTTGCCTTTTTGCCGGCATCTTCATTTACCTCTTTTTGGCATCGACCAGGATTTTTTTTTTTAAATTACGGGCTTCAAGTGGAAAAAGCTCTACATTTTTTCCTCTCTGGCAGACTGTAAGATTTATCTGCTTATTTTCCTGCCGCTAAAGCAGGTCACAGGAAGGAATTGTTAAGGTTATGGGTTTTTTTTCTCCCCCCCCCCCATCTCACATTACAAGTACTGAAACAGAGTCAAGATAAGAGCATGTTCCGGTATCATCTTGTTTCATTAAGAACGCATCTAACCAACGGAAGCATTCCTTTAATTGACTCGTCTTACTAACGCTAATACCAAAAATAATTATTATCTATTTCACAAAATCTAATTTGTCACAGACATGGTTGCGGTGCGATATCAACTGTTCTAATTTTTCCTGAAGATCATTAACTTGGACCACAACCAAAAAAATCACAGACATCTGCTGGCATGGTTTCTAATAGTTCTGTTAGCACTGCAGAGTTGTTGGCATGCACGTAAGCAAAAAGAGCGTTTTGCTATTAATAATAAACAAAACGAGTGTCTAATTGAAGGTAGCCATGGCTGGCTGCTCAGCATTTAAGATTTCTTACAGCACTTGGCATTCTGCTGCAATGCTCTAAAGCTGCGGCTTTGTGTACTCACAAACACAATAACGCTCCCACGAAGATGATCTGGAAACTAAGCTTGCCTCTGATGCAGAAAGAAGAGACACTAACCTGGTGAAGAATGCAGCACTGCTTAGGAAGGAGATTTCATCTGCTAACTCCATCTCCTTGGGACGCAAACTATCTGTTAAATGGATGCTAACCCGTGGAATTCCATCTGACAATCTCGGCTGCAGCTTTAAAGGCGTCAGAAATGGTCTTTCTGGTTTGGACTTTACGATCTAGAAAAAAGCAAATCAAAGAAAATGCACCACTGTTAAGGGACAGAGGAATTTTCCCAGCTCATTTTGAGCACAGGTAGAGTGGATTTTTATTTTTTAAATCCCAGCAAAGAATGACTCAGCAATCCCACCCCCCACAACACACACACCTTCTGTTATAAGGTAAGCATAAAAGCATACAGCAGGGGACATCTAACAAAAGTCTTGCATTGCATTGAAGTGTTAAAAAAACAAAACAAAACAAAAAACCAACAAGCTGGAAATGTGATTAAATAAATAGCTTCAGAGAAAAGTGTGCTACACAGTTTTGTGTGTGTTCTCTTTTCCATTATCTTCTACCTTATGTTAAACTCCCCAAATAAAGGATGAGATGATGATTTATCTGATAGAAAGAGTGCTAGACTGCTATTACCGAAATAACAACACGTGATTAGAGGTGTTATTATGTACATTATGTAAGTGGAGTTAATAGCTGCCTAATGGTGACACAACTACATTTATTGCATTCTTCCTGGTAATACTGTAAATCTGGTTGACATCTGAATATCATGTAGAAATATAACTGAATTTTAAATGTATTTAAATTGTTTTAATGTTTTATATGGGTTTTTTAATTGTAAGCCGCCTCAGCGAAACGGGCAGCATAGAAATTGAATAATAAACAAACATTTTATTTGTGCTTGCTTACTTTACTTACTTTAAAAGCAACACCTATTATTAGGCAAGAAGAAATACTAGAACACCCTTTCCTCCAATTCATCATCATCATCATCATCAACAACAACATCATAACTGCCCTTTCCTGCAATTCATAAATATACAGAAACTGGGTAGCCTGGCTGAAAACATTTGTTTCCAGTTTGGAGCACACGAACACAACCAACAGCTTACGTTATAGGATTGTTACAGGACATTATGTAAGGAAACCATCTCTCAGCTGCTTATTAAAGCAGCTCGACTTTGTTTCATGTCAGCTTAAAATGATGTTTCTGTTTAAGGAGTTGGTTCTTGGTCCCATTACACCCCAGACTGTACAGATATGATTTATATTACTGGTTGCTTAATTACCATTCAATTCTAATGGACCCCCTAAAAGGTACTAACGACCCACTTCCAAAATTCCGACTGCCCCCCTCATGTACCGCATTTCAGTCCCCAAAATGCCAAGTCCCTCATTGAAAACACACCACATTTTTGTGTTATTCAACCTTGGAAACTTTTAAGATGTGTGGACTTCAACTCCCCAGAATTCTGACACTGTGTTTCCCCGAAAATAAGACCCTGTCTTATATTTTTTTGAACCCTGAAATATATATTTTTTTGAACTCTGAAATAAGCGCTTGGCCTTATTGCCATGCACTCAAAAGCCCGATTGGGCTGATTATCAGGGGATGTCTTATTTGGGGGAAAAACAGGGTACCTGTAATTAATTGTGCTGAGAATCTATTGAGAGACTTCTCACCATCTTCCAACAATATAGCCTCTTTTCAGTCTCATGCAGGCTGATATTAACAGGGTTAGCTTGAGCACAAAGAGAAGAGAAACTAAGTTCTAAACCTTCATGCCTAGCCATGATGATATTCAGTAATCTTGTCAATGGGGGTTGGAGGCAGAAAGTCTTTTTATCTTTCTGTGCTGTCATCCGGACTAATCAATATAAATGCTCCAACACTGGAAGTTTTTAAGAAGAGATTGGATAACCATTTATCTGAAATGCTATAGGGTTTACTGCCTAAGCAAACTAGAAGACCTCCAAGGTCCCTTCCAACTCTGTTATTCTATTCTATTCTATTCAATATCAAATCTATCTTCAATAGGAAACAACTGTGGCAAGAAAGGTCATAAAATGGGGCAAAACTCATTTAACCAATATCTCACTTAGCAACAGATATTTTGGGCTCAACTGCGGTCGTACGTCCAGGACTACCTGTAGACTGAATGCAGAACTATAGTTATGACTAAAAGGGCAATTGCAGTCTGTATCAATGTAACTGATACTGAATCATCCGTTTTTCCATTTGTTTGGGGCCAGTTGACA
This sequence comes from Thermophis baileyi, assembly GCA_003457575.1. Classification (NCBI taxonomy): domain Eukaryota; kingdom Metazoa; phylum Chordata; class Lepidosauria; order Squamata; family Dipsadidae; genus Thermophis; species Thermophis baileyi. The sequence goes on from QLTV01004085.1 coordinate 2,710,368, forward strand.
TCTTAAAGGACCCATGACTTATGATTAAAGCTGCATTATAAAAACATTTCCAAGCTTTTAGGTACTGCTCCAGCCACAGTGTTAATTTGTAGTCTATTTTGGAAAGAAGAGGGAACCCAGAGTATTGAATTTATGTAATCTCGGGCCTATTAACAGGCCTCCTGAGGAAATATTTTGGCAACTGCACTGCTGAGACAGATGAGTCCTGAAGCCGACATACAGAGACCTACCGTAGCAGTTGGACAACTTTAAGAAATTCTCACTGCCTTGTTTGCTTTCTCAAGGGGGATGGCTCAAGGTGACAGTGGGAAACAAAAAAAACCCCAAAACAACAGCACAGCCTGCAGAAGTTCACCCAGAGTATGTAAATAAGGCGAACTTCTGTTAGCATCTGAGGCCTGCCTAAATAAATGAATAAATCCATCCATCCACCCACAAGAACCTCTTCACAACAGCAAAATTATAGGCAGTCCTTGATTTACAACAAGTCAATGGGAAAGCTGGCAGGGTATGTTGAAAACTACTGCTGCTGCTGCCTGCCCTTTCACCACTGGGGGCTGCCTGAAAGAGCTGCCTGCCGAAGGCAGCTGAATTCCTTTGGCAGGCTGCAGAAACGGAGCTGAAAACCTGAAGACTTCAGGTCCATTCCTCCAACCTGACAAAGGAGTTCCTTTTTGTGCATGGAAGGCACTTGAATTCCTTCAACAGGCAGCTCTTTCACTAGAGACAAGCGGAAGCCAAAATCCAAGCAGAAAGTGGAGAGACGGTATGGTAAGAAGTGCGTGTTGCCTCAGATGGGTGAAGGAGGCCTGGTGATGGCCACTCACCAGTGTCTCTCCAGTCAATGGCTGAAAATCCGGTTTGTATTTCAGTATTTTCAACTCCTGAATGAATGGTGCTTCCTAGGGGTTTTCCCACCCTCCTGAGGCACTCTGCACTCCTTACCTGGAACTCTGTCCGCTTAATGACCCACAAGATTGCTAAAAAGAGCCGAGGTGGCGCAGTGGTTAGAGTGCAGTACTGCAGGCTACTTCAGCTGACTGTTCAGCAGTTCAGCGGTTCAAATCTCACCGGCTCAAGGTTGACTCAGCCTTCCATCCTTCTGAGGTGGGTAAAATGAGGACCCAGATTGTTGGGGGCAATATGCTGACTCTGTGAACCGCTTAGAGAGTGCTATAAAGCACTGTAAAGCGGTATATAAGTCTAAGTGCTATTGCTAAATGACTACAACTGAGAGTACCAGGATCAGGGTCATTGGAGAAGCAGTCACATGGATGTCTCTCTTAATGACTACTTTGCTCAAAGATCAAGATTTCAGCCCCAATAGTGATCGTAAGTTGAGACCATGTACGTTCTACTAATACAGCAATAATTAATAAGATTTGGGAACAATTCATGAGATCCCAAAGGACTTCACAAGTTATTTCACAAATGAATGCAGCAACGTTTCAAAGAAAAGGAGTAACAAGCTTATAAAAAAAAAGAGAGAGAATGGTATTGTAGCCCACTACCCTGTTTCCCCCAAAATAAGACATCCCCTGATAATAAGTCCAGTCGGACTTTTGAGTGCATGGCAATAAGGCCAAGCGCTTATTTCAGGGTTCAAAAAAAAATATAAGATAGGGTCTTATTTTCAGGGAAACACAGTAGTAAGAGACAAAGGCAGCATCTTCTTTCAACCTTCAATAGAAGACAATGAAAAGTTTTAAGTAGTCACTTCAGGGACAGAATGAAGTGCTCTCTTAAAAGTCAACCAGAGTAGTTCCAAAAATTGACAAGAGTCATGAGAACCACATTTTCAGAGCCTTTGTAGGCAAAAGGAAACTATTTTGATTTACGAATATCTCCTGTAGAGCCATCAGGTAGCATATCAAAATGGCTTTCTGAACCCTCCTCTCCCTTTCCTGATTTTAATTTCTTGTTTTGTGTGACAGGAAAAATCCACACACACCATTTTGTCAGGTGTCAGTGAGCCAAATATATTTCCATACCAAGCATGGCTGATGCAGGAACAGTCTAAGCCTGTCTAACAACTACTGTATGTTACCAGGCCAAATTATTTTTCTACAGCAATAAAACCAAAACATTTGTCACTAAGGTCATTTTTATTATTGCTCCTGCTGCTGCTATGATAACTACTACAAATAAATACTACTAGTAGTATTACAACAATTACTATTATATTACAACAATTACTACGATCACCATAGCATATAGATCTTGAGTATTATGTGCATTATGACTCAAGGACAGAAATAATTACACAGAACTTCTCATAGTAGTGATTTCTTGGGTCACATGCTTGCACTTTCACACAACTTTTTAAATACACTGATCATATCCATCATTGTTTCCCCAAAGCATCAGTTTTTGTCTCCTCTTTGGTCTTTTGGAAAAAGTCCTTGAGAAGTTTAGTCTGCTCACAAAACTAATGCCAATGCCATAGTGAAAGATTATGCTGCTCAAGTCCACGTATATACACCCAAATGGGCCAGAGTGCTTTACTGGGAAACCGTCTCCATTTATGGTAGGTCTTATACTTAATATCCATGATACTGAATTACTGCTTAATGAAAGAATTTAGGTGTCTCACTTACATTGCTGGCATTGTTATACATGGCATGCTAAATCAAGCAAAAATATGCAGGTTTTTCAAGAGCCACTGACAGTTTGTATAAATACTGTAGACTTCTGCTTCCCATCATCCTTAAGTGACTAGAAATTAAGGGTATTGGGGAAAACAGCCATCTCTCTCCATTACTTCTAGTGAGCTCTGCATGTCTATTTGCAAATATTGGGTTGGTGGGGAATGGAATCAGAGGAGCTTACTTTATTGTTTAATAACCTATCCAACCATTTTATTTTTGCTCTGATGTTGAACACTTCTTTTAGCTTGAGTGTTTATAAATTGTCATCCATAATTCCTCATGATGCACCGTGAGCACAGAGGGGGAGAGGTCCTTGTTTTAAATGGAAGAACACTCTTTCACGTGGACTTCTTGTCAGGTGCGAAGAGTGACAACCATACATTAAGTTCCAATTAAGCTGATTTATTGCTCATGCCTATACATAAGCATCTTGTCATGTAACGGATTGACGCTAGATAAGAGTTAATGAAATTCAAGAGGGGTTGAACTTAGACCAGGGGTGTCAAATTCGATTTCATTGAGGGCCGCGTCAAGGTTGTATTTGACCTTGGGGGAGCTGGGGAGGCGTGGTCAGCTTGACATCACTCATGTCGGGCCTGCATGCGCTCTCCCCCAAGCTCAGTTTTCACTGGCAGAGGGCTGCAGGAAGCTGTCACGACCAAAAACGGAGTCTGGGAGGGCTATACATGGCCCTCCCAAGCTCTGTTTTCACTGGCAGAGGGACCGAGGGCCGGTCCTTCGCTGTTTCCAAGGCAGCCCCGTGGGCCAGATCTAAGCATCCCGTGGGACGATCCAGCCCCCGGGCCTTGAGTTTGACACTCCTGACTTAGACCATTTGTACAAATGTAACAATGCCAGGCTGATACCTCTCTTGACTCCACCCCCAGACTCTACCTGTCCTTCTCCTACACTTCTTCTAAAATCAGAGCAGAGTGGATGCAAGTTTCCCGGTAAGAAGCTGATTCTTGCGGTAATAAAATCTGTAACTCTCCTGGGAAGTTATCTGCTGTAGATTTGGATTGATAGAAGAAAGTACTTATTAACATATCGTATAGTTAATGTATAGAATTCACAATATAATCGAATGTTCTAACCTTGGCTTTTCAAAGAGAAGAATGAGATCTGCATCACAAATATACAGTAGTGTGGCGTGCTCTTCCTCAGGATTAGACCCAGCCAAGATCATTGAAAGTTCTCAATTTTTTTTCCTACCATCCTATTTTTATGACATCATTGTCCAAAAAAGTCAGTATGATAAGGCCTCTCTTTTTGAAGTAGACTCAACAAATGCACCTTAAAGAGGTTTATTCCTTTGCATTTATATTCTTTAAGCAACTTCTCAAGCTTACTGGTATCTATGTAAGGTGATGTGGTTTGATTGTGCAATAATAATTTAAGATAGAGAAGACTACACACCCCATTCCCAATTATATGTGGGTTTGTGTGAGAAAAACAGTGTGTGTATGTGAGTGTGTAAAAACCTCTTGTAAAGATATTTTCACTGTAAATTCTCTCTAATTCCACCATATAATTTAGGGCCAAGATTATGAACTTTTCTATTTTTCCCCAGTAGCAATCTGTCCATTTCTTGTCACTGCACTCTAGGTTTCTAAACTAAAACCCAAACGGTGCAAAGAATGGCAATAAGCATAATCAAGGGCAGACACTAAGTCTCTTGTGGAGACAAAATAGTGATTATGTTAAGCCTTGCACGAAGACACCTAAGTGAGGTTACGACAGCATTCTTCAGCTACTGAAGCGGTGTTTTACAGAACAGCGAAAGCTCGTCTCTGCTGTACAAGCAAGCAAGACACAGATTAATAGGTTGACATTACAAGGAGTCGCATTTCGGATGAACTCCTAAGGATAAGATTGATTTGAAAGTGGAACCGAATTCCCAGGGTTCCCTCCATTGGATACATTCAAACGGAGGCTAGACAGTCATCTATTCTGGACCCTTTAATAAGAATTTCTGTTTGAGCAGAGGTTGGGTTCAACAACCTAAAAGAACTCTTTCCAAGGCTATGATCCTAATTTAATCTGACAAGACAATTTCTCCACCAGCACATTTGTTTCCTCTTTCAAAAATAGCACGCTAGAAGCAGTTCCCAGACTCTGTTTTTTCAAGGCAAATAAAGACAAACCACATACCGTCAGAGGCTCAATGCATCTTTTCATTTAATACACATTCAATATTTATAACCGCTGATAGTTCTTGAGATTACAGCAAGTGGTAAAAGAAAACCTTCTTCTTCCCCACATGCCCCCAATCGGTTTTAACTACGTACTACTTGAATGTCCCAAAGGTGCTTTTTCAAAAGCCAACTGGACTTTGAAGCAAAAGACGTTTTGCTTCTCGTTCAAGAAACTTGTTCAGAACTGAAGAAGCTTCTGGGATGAGAAGTGAAACGTCTTCAAGGAAAAACAAAGTCCAGTTGACTTTTGAAAAAGCACATTGGGGACAACCATGATCTGGATTACTGAGAATTTCCACAGACGTACACAGGAGCTAAGGACAAAGAACCTATGTCAGAAGAAACACATGCAAGAAGTCTACTGGTGAGACCATGGAAAGCCAGAGTAGAGGCCCAATAAGCCAACAACTGGCCTGATATGAAATAATTTCCCATGTCCGGAACTTCAGATGAAGCTTTCAATTCTTGCAGTATTTTGGAAATAGGAATTAAAGACTTTATCCAAGCAAAAGAGGCGATGCTCACCCATTGGGCATAAAGAAGGGTTTTCTCCCCCCCCCCCAAGCAATCTCACCAAAATGAATGCAAATGGGATTTACACAAACCGCTACCAGAATTCTTGCAAAAAAGAGAGGGCAGCTTATATAATCTGCAGTTCAAAAAACAGATCAATAACTCTTTTTTTGCTTTTGAGAGCCAAGATAAAATGTTTTGACAGTAAACTACTAAATTATTTGGACACCAGTTGTGATGTAACGGTATCCAGCACATTGAATATCTCATTGTATATATACTTATCAATAAATGTTTGCAAATATTCAGGATTCATCTAAAAGCATAGCATTACCCGGATACTTTTCAAAAGTAATTTTTATGTATTTTGATGCATTGTTGATAACAGTTGGCCAGTAAACACTCAGCTCCATCCAGCCGCCCAGACACTACCACGAATTAAGGGATTAAAGGGTGATATAAAGGAGGTATTGACAACAGTTGATTCATGATTGCACAGGATTTTAGTAACAGTCTTGGGCAGTCACAGACTGCTGCAGAGACTGACGGCTTGTTTTACTTCTTCAAATCCATTGCTCTCACCCCATCTCTCCTTACTTCCTGCTGATTTTCAGAAAGACACAATTAGTCAGGTTTTTATTTACTGGCAAAAAGCCATCTCTCTTCTAAGCAAGTCTTTCCTTTCACAGTATACAGTTTTTCAAAACTCTCCTGGGAGAGGAAAAGAGACTTCATGCTGCTAAAATGCCAGTTTTTATAATGGGAAAATAGGAAAGTACAAAGTAACTCTTAGGATCTTTAAGAAGTTTGGAGTGCTGTGATTTTCAAGATGCATTGTGTGCATTCACTGGGGCTCTACCAGGACTTTGATTTGATGAACCACAAAGCTTCACCCAGGGGTGGGTTCTGGATCCTTTTGCTGCTGGTTTGCTCAGGGTTGCGCGTGCGCGCCCCTGCTTTACGCACACCCCCGCTTTGCGCACGTGCACGCCCCCGCTTTGCGCGCACGCGTGCCCCCGCAGCAATCAGAAAATAGCTTCTGCACATGCGCAGAAGCAAAAATTAGCTTCTGTGCATGTGCAGAAGCAAAAACCATGATTGCGGCACCCACGGAGACACCGACAGAATCGGCTCCGTGACGTCATCACCGATTTACTAACTGTTCTAAAGAACCGGTTAGAACCGGTAGGAACCCACCTCTGGCTTCACCCTTGATGAACCTCAGCAAGTCAAGGTTTGCTGAGCAGACCTCTAGAACAGCCATGTACAGCATGAGACCCCAGTCACATATTGCTATTCAGAGTCTTGAATGTAGCTTGAGTGCTCCACCAAAAGTTGTCTCGATATTTTAGTGAGACAAATGGGGAAAATTATTGTACACGTGGGATGCAGTAATTCAATTAATTTTATTTAGCTGGCTTCGTGAAGTCATATCTCTGAGTGCCAAATGGGCCTACTATGAAAACAAAAATGGCTGTTCATTTCTTTTTTTCAATGTGCCAATCATTTTGAGCAAAAAGCAACAATAAGGAGAGATAGGAGAGACTATCCTGCAAAAGCATAGTGAGAAGAGTAGAGGGTGGGTAGAATTTTGATCAATTAGTGCTTTGTAGCCAACATGCTTATGTGGTGAGTATTCAAACTCCCAGCAGGTATTTTACCAGAAAATCCAGATGTTCTCAAATATTCCAAAAATGTCCACCAGGCCCAAAAGTTGTGGAAACTCTGCCAAGAGTTGTTTGGTTAGGGAACAGAACTGACAGGATGGTGATAAGTTATCAAATCTATAAGATTGGTCATGAGAATAATGCTAAACCGGTAAAAATTGCTTGTGTTTCTAAAACAAATGGCTGTCTTCAGAAACACAGCTCGCCAATCTTGGAACTGCTAATGTGTGAAAGTTTAACTATCAGATAAGATTTAGGAAGGAGTTGTACGTGTTCTTTTATAAGCCTTGCTACCTGTACTAAAGACCTCATGATGGTGAACTTCCACAATATAGTTTAATATCTAACTTCATTTTGTTTAATCTCACAACAAAGATTGATTGAGGAAACAAACACATCACTTTCTGTATTCATATTCTTTCCCAGGAAAGAAAACACAAAAAAAGACCCAGATCTACTGTCAGTATTATGCTACCGTGTGAGAGGCTGGAGAGTTTAAAAAGGGAGAAATTCTGTTCCAAGTACAGGATTTTTATATTAGTATACATTATGTCATTGCAGAACGCAGCACCTGGTTCACCTTGATTGATTTTAAAAAGGCTAAGTAGGGTCACATCTAGCTAGTTCTTAGATGTTAGACTTTTCAACATGGTTTGAATCAGGGGTGAAATGCTCCCGGTTCTGACCGGTTCTTGCGTACCGGTAGCAGCGGGCGCCCGTGGTTTGGAGAACCGGTAGCGACAGCTGGCTGGCCACGTGCCCGAACCGGTACACCGGTCGCCGCTCTCTCGCCCTGTCCCGCCCAGTCTCTGCTCTCCAGCTTGCCTGCCTGAAGCGCTGCGCCCCTAATCTGCCTGCCAGGTAAGCCTGCGAAGTCGTGGCCTACCTAGCTGCCCCTGCCCCCACCCCACCATCCCAGCCTGCCTTCCCTACTCCATTCCCCATGGCCCGCAGCCCCGACATGCTTTCCTGCCTTCCACGCGGCCTTCCCGGTGTCCCCGTGGCCAGTTTGCGAAGGCAGGCAAGCGGAAGGCCGGGTGGAAGGTAGACAAGCATGTCGGGGCTGGCCGCTCGCGGGGAAGGGAGCTAGCAGCCTTCCTGGCGGTCCCCCACGCCCACTTGCCTTCCGAGGTCAGCGGCCCTTGGTGGAGACGCAGCTACTGCTGCTCTGGGGCTGAGAAGGGGGGCGGCGGCAGGGCTCCGGAAGGCAAGCAGATGTCCTGGGGCTACACATGCACTCTCAGACCACCCTCGGAACCAGAGGAGCAGCCGCAGCAGCTGCCGCCAGCCTCTCAGGGCCCTCGTGGTGGTCGGCTTCGCTGCAAGCTGGCGTCCCTGCCCGACCCGGCTGCGGCCTTCGCAACGCCCATCCTGGCGCTTCCCCTTAAATAAGTCGCCTTTTCCTAAGCGCTCAGCTGGGACTCGAAGCCTCCCGAGAAAAGCAGACGGTGGAAGCCGCATGGGGCTCTTCCCTGCTTGAGCAGCCATGAGCCCCCATGGGCCTGGGCCAAGGGAAGTGCCAGGCGGTCTCCAGCATGCCCGGTCCCGCCCCTGAGAGGCTGGCTGGCAGCAGCTGCTGCGGCTGCTCCTCTGGTTCCGAGGGGGGTCTGAGAGTGCCGCCGCCCCCCTTCTCAGCAGCAGCTGCGTCTCCACCAAGGGCTGCCCGCCCACCCACTGGCCACCGACCTCGCAGGGGACTCATGGCTGCCCAAGCGGGCGTCGCGAAGCCCGCAGCCAGGTAGGGCAGGGACGCCGGCTTGCAGTGAAGCCCACCACCATGAGGCCCATCCGCGCAATAGGCTGCGCTGCCCTGGCCCCGCTCAACCGCGCTTCTTAGCTGGGCGCCGGCGGCGGCTTCCAGCCCATCCGTCCCACGAGCAAAGCGGGCAGTGTGAACGACATAATCGGCCGCGCCTCCCCTGCACCGGCGGCTTCGCCCTGCCCAGCTCCACCCACCGCCACTTCCCACGAACTTCCCGGGAGACGGCCAGAGCGAGGGGCGGGTGGGAGCATGCGTGGGCCCGGCCGGCGCTTGGCTTACCTTCCTGGTGAGGCTCGGAGACCGCCCGGCACGCCCATCCGCCGGCTCTCCAGACAGCGCCACTGTCTCCCTGCCCTGCCAAGGCCCCCGCCAGCCCTGGAGCCTGAGGCCGGCAGAGCTCCGTAGGTGCGCGCCCCGACGCTGCCCGGCCCCGGAAGGTCCTGGAGCCGAAGCCAGGAAGGTGAGAGGGGCGGTGGTGGCACCGGGCCGCCCACCCTCCCAGAGCACTTTCTTCCTTTTCCCGCCGCTGAGAAGAGAGAAAGCGAAAGAAAGAGGAAGGGAGATAGAGACAAGAAAGGAAGGAAGGAAGGAAGGAGGAAAGGAAAGAAGGAAGGAAAGGAAAGGAAAGGAAAGGAAAGAAGGAAAGGAGAGGAGAGGAGAAAGAAAGACAGAAAGACAGAAAGATGTTAGGAAGGAAGAAAGACA
>QLTV01004085.1:2723357-2756229 GCA_003457575.1 Thermophis baileyi
TAATAAATATAATATAATAGATATAACTTATTTATGGTTTTTTTGTGTGTGCGCATGCACATATTTTTATATATGTCTTTTATGACTGTAAGCCGCCCACAGTTACCCTGTGGTAAGATGGGTGGCCAAAACGTTTTATAAACAAACCAACAGTTTAAAATAATATCAATGTATAGTTAGTTGTTCATTTTAATTTTCCTCCTTCTCCCCATTATTAAATTTTTTTAACATGGTTTCATTCCTCCATTTGATATGAAAGGCCCAACATGGCACTCGGCTCCTCAAAAAAAAAAAAAAAAAGTGCGACAAAGCAGGGGAACAGGAACACATCAAAGGAAAGAAAAATGCTGGCCAATCCCAACATCTGGAGAAATGATTAACTTGGGTCAGATTTGAGGCCTGTACAATTCGTGGCCCTGCCTTGACTATGAGAACAGAAATTGCAGGGCAAATAGAGGCAACCTTTCCTACTGTTGTTTGACAGATGTTTTTTCCTTCCTCTAGCGTACCAATCGAAAGAACAAGTGTCATCTGTCAAGTACTCAGAAGAAGGGAGAGACACCCTTGCTAACTAAGGAAATGAACTTTTGCTTTAATAAAGAAAAGAAAGGTGAATAGTGAAGGTTGTTGCAGAAAAACTGCCTTTCCCTTAACTGGCAAAGAACCAAAAGAAAGATTCATGCATACAACATACAACAGGCCACAAATCAAGTGTAGGGCTTACTCCTCTCTCTCTCTGAAGTATAAATTCAACCCTTCTAGGTCTGATCTAACCATCTCCCTCTCTTAAGTCGTAGCTACAAAGCACATGTGAAAAAAACTGATGTGGCTGAAGATACAACTCCATTTTCTGCTCCAAACTCTTTGCATTATATTATGTTTCCAAGGACAGAGAAAAGCTTTTTAAAGATTGGGCCGTCAAAGCCGAAGATTTCTACTACTAGCTATATAGTTAATATTACATTCAGCTTTTACTCTGTATGTATCTGTTTTGCCAACTATCACGTCTACAAGAGAACAAGCTTACAATTTTAAACTTGGGGGAAAAAAAGCTGTAGGCTGGTAAAACATGAAATAAAGTCCGCTTCCTTTCCCACTATAATTTGATTTCTCTGTTCCAAGAAAGGCTGGTGGGAGGAGAAAGGGGGAGAGTTAGGCTGGGAAATTACCCAAAAGTTGGCTTTCGTGCATGCAGGCTAAAAGATGTAGCAATAAAGCTCTGATTTATGAGCATGTTTCCATGTAAAACAATAACCACAAATTTGCACAAGTCAAGTTCAAATTGCCTCAAACCACAAGAAAGTGCAAACTTCTAGCTCTATGTATTAAGACTCCAATGGCTATTTCCCCCTGCAATGTATCTAAAGGTTGCAAGGTCCTGAGAAATGTAATCCCAGAGATATTAAGTGGGTTTGGTTGCTTTTACAATATACAGTGGTAAGCCAGCTTGCTCAAACTGACAGAAAAAGTAAAGAAGGCACATATTGGGATTATAATTTCTGAATTATACCATTGGAGATGCAATATTTACGTCATTACTTTCCCCCCAAAGCATCCAAAACAGCCCATGAAACATAAGGAAAATTAAATTGGATTCACAAATTGCACTTTGATGATTTGCTAACCTGGTGTTTACTAATTAAGCCACAATTGATTGGATTCACATTACTAATCAGGAATAATCAGCAATCAACAATTTGTAGTATGGTGATTCATGTAGTGGACTAAAACTGAGGAGGTGAGGTTCAAGTTTATTTTTAATCATGGAAGGTCACAGAAGACTTTTGGTCATTCAAAAACAACCTTCAGGAGTCTGGGAGCACCTTTTCCAACTAACAAGTTTTATTAAAATCACAAAAGGTTACCCCTTTGGATGAATGAATGAATGAATGAATTTTGGCTGCTTTAGACTAACATGGCTTTCTTTCTACAACATCCCCAATGAGAAGCACCAAGTTTGGCCAATCATTGCCTTTTACCCCAACTCACCGCCATGATAAAATGAATGAAGAACCTTTGGAAAGCTGCTTTAAGTTTCTGGAGAAAAGTCAGGCTATACATCTAACAAATCCAACTCAAATCCAAATGTTCCTAAAAACTAGATAATTGAATCATTTGTCTCTGATGCCACGTAAAATTGTACTTAATGGTAGCATTTAAAACCAATGTGGAAAAAAAGTTAGCAAGCCTGTTCAAGAGAGGTGGGTTCCTCCCGGTTCGCCTGAACCGGTAGTGACCCGCTGGTGACATCACGGACCCTGTTCGGTCGGTGCCGGTCCGTGAGCGCCGCCATCCTTTTTTTTTGGAATTTTTTTTTGAAAAAAAATTTTTTGGGATTTTTTTAAAAAAATTTTCCTTCTGCGCATGCTCAGAAGCCAAGTTTCTGTCACTGCGCATGTGTCGCCATCTTGTTTTTGGCTTTTTAAAAATTTTTCGGCACTGTGCATGTGCGCGCGCACGAAGCGCGTGCACGAGGCACGGCCACGCGGTGCGGGAGGAAGCGAACCGGCAGCGAGGTAAGTTAGAACCCACCCCTGCTGTTCAAGTATAGGTACAACAAATCCTGCAACCTAAAAAGAGAGCAGATCAGATTTCTGACAAATTAGATGTATGAACAAAGTGCTACTGAGGATTTAAACAATCTGCTCCACCCAAAAGCTGAACTTTTCCATTCTCAGTTTGAAAAGAAGACATCACCACAACATTTCAAGGCTAGTTTATTCATGTCCTTCAAATTGATTCTCAACTGAAAGGACAAATTTTATAGGACATTCCTTTCTCACTTGTAAGGCAAATATCTAATTTGTGGTAATTCTAAATTCACTGGGATTCCAGAAGATGACATCTCTATCTAGCAAGTCTACCTCTACCTTTTTATCGTGCCTGTTCTTTATACCTTCAAAAGCTTTTAATTCAAGTGGCCCTGAGTGTAGCAAAGCCGTAGAGTGCAGAACACTAATGAACACTCGGTTATATATTTTTGATGGGTGGGTCAATAAAGCATTGATGCCAAGATTAAATTCAGTTCCCAAACACTGATGCAAGTGTGGCATGGCTAAAATGCCTTGGAATTTTGTCAAAGCATTGTGTATATTTGCACACACTTGGCAAGTAGGTGTTTACAGAACAAAACCTACTGTAGATGGGATCACTTCTAAGAAACTTTCATTATTTGTCTGGTTATTTATGAAACAGGTGTTCAAGAATGTATTTACTCTGAAGCAATCCACAAAAGATGAGTGAGAATTAGTGGAGTCACAAAACAGGCCATATGATTCTAGAGTTGGAAGAAAGCATTTAGACCAGGGGTCTCCAACCTTGGCAATTTTAAGACTTGTGGACTTCAACTCCCAGCTTTGCTGGCTGAGGAATTCTGGGAGTTGAAGTCCACAAGTCTTAAAGTTGCCAAGGTTGGAGACCCCTGATTTAGACCATGTAATCCAAATTACTGCTCAGTGCAGGAAGCCAAATTAAAGCATCCACGACAGGTGGCTGTTTGGCTTCCTCCTGAAGACAAACAATGAAGGGAAGAGCAAAATTTCCCCAAATGTTTGTTTCAACAGTTTGAACTGCTCTGACCTTCAGGTCTTTTTTTTAAAAAAAAACACGCAACTGGAATCTGCTTTTAAGCAAATCCAATGATTTTGTGTCCTGCGTCTGGGAACAATGGTGTACAAGTCTTGGCTTTTAAGTCATATTCTGCCAGCCTTGTGAGACAGACAAGAATGACCTTGGGCACCAAGAAGCACCAGCTCTATCTTTATTGTTGGTTTACATTAACAGAATTCTCCAAGAATGAAAGAACCTATTTCTCCTCTTACCTTTACAGGCCAAGAAACTAGGGAAGGTCTCTTCTGACATGCCCCCATTCCTTCTGCAGGCTTAGCTGTTTCTTAATTAACCTCTGCCTATCTGCAGCTCTTCCTCCTGTCTCCCAAGGCTATTCTCACATACCATTACATTTTCTTTCAGGTATTTGAAGAGTGCTATTATATCCCTCTCCCTTGCTCAGCTCCTTCAATTTTTCTTCCCAAAAGTTAGCTTCTAGTTTCCTGTTTATTCTCATTGCCCTTCTCTGAATCTGTTCCAATATGCCCAAATGCTTCTAAAAACATTTACAATTGTTTTTATATTTCTATTTTATTACATTGTAAGCCACCCAGAGTCACTTTGGACAGTGAGATGGGTGACATTTAAATTTAATAAATAGCACAGATAAAAGGAAAATGAAAAGCAGCCACCAAAAAGATTAATACCCTTATTTTTCTGTACCTTTGTTCTTGGTTTTGGCTTGGGCGTCTCAAGGTTCTTCAGCAAGATTGGCGGAGATGTCTTGCAACTAGCCTCCTATCAGGAAACATCAAAAGCAATTCATAAAAATATGTCTGGAGATACATCCTGAAACAAGAACAGACTACAGGTTCACTTGACAGGCATTTGAGCTTCAGATACAGATAAGTATTGAAATGTTCTCTTCCACTTGTGTGAAATGATTTTTTTATAACAACTGGATTGACCAAAAAGAGACACCTCAAAACAAAGCTCCAGCATTCCTGATGGACTTCATCAAAAGTTGCAATTGGAAATCCAAGCTTAGCAGTAGGCTAGTATTTATATTAACTGAATTCAAGTAGACAGGACTGCCATATTGCCAACATATCAAGCAGATCTTAATGTTGTGATTTGTTTTAAGATTTGGTAGGGTATACTGGGATTACATTTGTAAAACATGATGTTGTCATATTCTGATGGGTTAACTATAGAAGAAAAACTACTGTACCATCATGTGAGAAATAATTTATAGTACTGAATATCAGAAGGGCTTAAAGACCAAAACAGAGAAATAGTGTGAAACCATTGCTTGCTTCTTCAATACATAAAAGTTCAGATCATTATCCATCTGTACTACAGTGTTGTGTGATATCACAACTTAGCTGCAGTTTGACAGTGCTCTCCTCAAAATTATTGATAAGGAAAAAAATTATTTATATACTTTGGAAAGATATTCAGATGGTGTAACATATAGCAATAGCACTTACACTTATATACCACCCTATAGTGCTTTATAGCACTCTGTGGGCGGTTTACAATATCAGCATATTGTCCCAAACAATCTGGGGGCAATATGCTGACATTGTTTTACCGTCCTCGGAAGGATGGAAAGCTGATTTAATCTTGAGCCCCAACAGGATCGAACTCCAGGCTGCGGGCAGAATTTGCCTGCAATACTGCAGTCTAACTACCGCACCACGTGGGCTCCTATAATGCAATGGTTAAGACATATAGCTTTACCTATAAAACTCTAAAGCTACCTATAAAGACCAGAATCATGCAGGAAATGATTTTCTTGTAATAACTCTATGAAAGTAAAAAAAAATTGAATTCTGAAGGAGGAGAAAAAATATCAGTGGTGTTAAACTTCCGTTTTGAAGAAGATGCCTGAGAATATTATCAATAGTCAGGAAAACAAAGGAAAATCAATCCAGAGTTCTCACCCGAGGCACAAGTGACCATGCTCAAGTGGTCATATTTTGGACCTATTATGTGAAGACTCAACTCCCTTGAGCAATCAATAATATTGGGGAAAGTAGAAGGAAAGGGAGAATGACCAACAGCAAGATGGATGGATTATGGTAGCAATGGCTGAACCATTAGAAAACATGAAGGGCTATCATCTTGGAGAAGGATTACTTTATGAAGTCACCAGGATCTGTTTGTTTGTTTATGTGCATTCAGGCTGCTTATGAATTTTTTTTTATGATTTTCCCTGATTTTTAATTGTATGACACCTACCATCGTTGGGAGTTGGGCAGCCTATAAATTGTATAAATAAATCTGATGGCACGTAATTCATAGAAAATAATAAAGGTAAAGGTAAAGGTTCCCCTCACACATATGTGCTAGTTGTTCCCGACTCTAGGGGCCGGTGCTCATCTCCGTTTCAAAGCCGAAGAGCCAGCGCTGTCCGAAGACATCTCCGTGGTCATGTGGCCAGCATGACTAAACGCCAAAGGTGCACGGAGCGCTGTTACCTTCCCACCAAAGTAGTCTCTATTTTTTCTACTTGCATTTTTTACGTGCTTTCAAACTGCTAGGTTGGCAGAAGCTGGGACAAGTAACGAGAGCTCACCCCGTAATGCGGCACTAGGGATTCGAACCGCTGAACTGCCGACCTTTCGATCAACAAGCTCAGCGTCTTAGCCACTGAGCCACCGCGTCCCTTATAGAAAATAATAGGGGGAAGTTATTTAGAGCCGCAGTATCATTAGAAAGACATGTCAAAATGATGACAGTGAAATAAAATAAAACAATGTCACTCTCCTTGGCAGCTGTACAGGACGCTAAAGGAAAGACCATAGGAGCTCATAAACTTTCACCTAGAAAGGAATGTATTTTAACCTCGCTAGGGAAGAATATCCCAATGGATTTTTTTTCTTGTTCTTCTAAATTTTTTTAGAAAAAAATATCCATCTGCTCAACGAAATACTAAATGATCTGCAAGAATAAAATGTTCTTTTGAAAAGAAAAAAAATCAAAATTTTGTTCATAATGCTAAACATGCTCAGCTTTACTATGTACCTTTCAGGTTTAATCTGTTCCCCTAAGAGGAGAACCAACTTATGTCAACTGTGCAGTAGCAATGATAGTCAACTCAAAGCCAGGTTTGCTTATAACCCTAAGCCATGTTAAAACTGGCTTATGTTTGGTCTCAACACTGCCCTGAAGCTCAATTATTGTGGCTTAGTATTATATATGAACCAGGCAGCTTCAGCAATTTTAGCTGAAAAATGTAATTTAGCCTTATGGGTGAATGCATGCAAGTGATTAGATGGTATTTTTTGCCTCAACCCAAAATGTGACCTGGGAGTTTTCTTAGTTAAATTAACATCTGGAATACATTACACTACATTTGACAGGGAAGGAGTTATTACCAGACAATAACCAATTGCCTTATGATAAATGCTTTTACCAGCAACAGGAAAGGGTGGGGGGAAGGGAAGACATACTACAGAGAAAATTTTTTGGCACAATGCTGTGGAAAATATAACATGCACTAAGCCAGGTTCATTTGCTCTTTTCTCTAATCCAACCAATTCAGCAAAATGTGAGCAACTGTTCTTTATTAGCCAATCTGTTTATATGTCTCTGTTAAAGTTAAACCACTATCAGAGGTGGGTTCCTCCCGGTTCGCACCGGTTCACCTGAACCGGTAGCAACCCGCTGATGATGTCACGGTGACGTCACGGAACCGGTTCTGTCGGTGCCGGTCCGTGGGTGCCATCTTTTGGGGGGGGGGGGTTGGATTTTTTTTGAATTTTTCCCTGGTTTTTTTTCTTTCTGTGCATGCGCAGAAGGTGAGTTTCCGGCACTGCGCCTGCCTCGCCATCTTCTTTTTTGCTTTTTTTTGGGGGGGGGTTGGATTTTTTGGCACTGCGCATGCGCACATGCGCAAAGCGCGCACGAGCCCACGAGGCGTGGCCACACAGCGCGGGAGGAAGCAAACCGGCAGCAAGGTAAGTTAGAACCCACCCCTGACCACTACCATAACCCTTACTACACAAACTTAATTATTTTTTATGTACTTTGCCAAACTTCTCTGGAGACTTAACTAGGGTCTTTCTCACACTTCTTAATTAAAATACAAGCCCATTACAGATTAACAGACTTAAAAAGAACATTAGAAGCTACCATTTCAAATAACTAACATGTTTCTATTTCAAGACCGTGATTGCCTAACAGGACTATCTCAACTATGCATAAATAAGACTCTGTGCTGTCCATTTTAAAAGGTGTTTTAGCATAAGTTCTCCTTTTATAGTTTCCTAGTCTAATATTTACTTATTAGTTAATGTCTTATGTTGGACATACATTCATGAACAGACAATCTGAAATAACATCACTTTCTCTCCCAGATTGATTGTATTCCTGTATGTCAAACTTTTTGATCAATGTGTATATTCCAGAGCTAGATTACAAAAATAAATGTATAATACTTCAAAAATCTGGAATATCTGTGCAGTGTTTTATTTCATGGCTTTCCTGTCACCTTCCAAGGTTCTATTTATTTAAGAATCAAGTAAGAATGTACGACTTTAACACGGTTCTTTTAATGGTCCTTCTTGAGTTCCACGGCTATGGTGTCACCAATCAAAAATTAGACGATCTTACCAAGAAAGTAAGCAAATAAATATTCATTCTCCCTGATCATACATTCTCCTTCCAAATACATTCCTCTCCCTCCTGCCAGGCTTTTATTTCTCCATCAATTTAATCAGTAACAGGAACAACAAAAGCTTAAAGAGAGGCAAACATTTTAAAAAAACTTTTCAAGTGATGCCTTTCTCCCATGTATTTATGTGCATTTGTCTGTTGGTTTACAAAACAGTCTCCAAGATAGTTTGCTGCATGGATGCTAGCCAGAAGCAAATTGTTTCACATCATTATCACAAATGCTAAAAAGCCAAAAACAACTCCATTTATATGGCTGCTGGGTTTCGTTTGGACATAACACCAGTCAAGGACGTATCTTATTTTCCAAGGCTGCTTCCTATTCAACTTAAACAATGGTCAGAATCTCAGATTAACTAGCACTTGTAAAGATAAAAGACACTGTTTCATACACAACTGAACAGCATAAATGTTAACGGCTAAGTAATGATCACAACAACTTTGCTCGGAACAGCTTACATCTTGCGATTATATGTTTAACACTACCTTATGATTCTTGACAAACTTATCTTTTCTTTTATGTACAGAGAGCATATGCCCCAAGACAAACTCCTTGTGTGTCCAATCACACTTGGCCAATAAAAAAAAATTCTATTCTATTCTATTCTATTCTATTCTATTCTATTCTATTCTATTCTATTCTATTCTATTCTATTCTATTCTATTCTATTCTATTCTATTCTATTCTATTCTATTCTATTTCTATTATCAAACAATATCTCCTTATTCCAAGACCTTAGGAAGGACTCCATAGACAGATAAAAATACCAAATCCAGTCTAAATACCTGGCTGACTGTGCCACGAACCATAATAAATTGCATCAATATTTACACATATTTTATTTTTTTGATAATGTGGCGTCACTAGTCTGTTTTAAACCTGCATTTCGGGCACATGGTTAAGCCAGAGCTAATAACAAATGGGTTAGAAGTGGAGAAGGGAAAGGAGAAAAGTAAAATGATTTTGGAGTATAAGAGCAAACCCAGGGATGAATTGCATAGGTTTGTTTGGGCAAAATATAATTGTTGGCTTTTGATGGGCGACTGTGAGTCATCTGTTCCTATTAGTGTTTAAGTAGAGTGGAGAATTTAATATTATTGGGAAATCTGCCCAAATGGAAAGGTTTCAGGAAATCGGCAAACTCTGCAAAGTGATCCAAATGTAGCACTGTTGAATAATTAGACATGAGCTCCTAAATGATAGCCAAGGCCAAAACAGTTATAGTCTTTGGTGCTTTCTGAGCTTGCTTGTTTTCTTGCAGACATTTCATTACCAAACTAGATAACATCATCAGTGCTAGGGCTAGTTTGAGTAATGAAATGTCTGTAAAAAAACAAGCAAGCTCAGAGAGCACCAAGGACCCCTCACGTCAACCCTGAGCTACAAACATTCTCTTTTATCAGTTATAATCTTCTGGTATCGGATTCCATGCTTTAAAAGTCTGGGGCTGGGGATCATTAGGTGCAGAATTTAAAGATGAGCTAAAGAAAAAGGGCTGAAGAACTGAGAGAGAACAGAGGGGAATTTAACAAGAAACCCCCCCCCCCACGGCAAAGGCAGAGAAGAGAGCTATTTAACTGTAGTTATGGTATTTTCCTCTTGGCTTTCAGCTTCTCATTAGACTCAAAACCAAACAATTGACATCCAACAACCTGATTTCAGCTGTAATATGGCATTCTATTACTCCTTTGAGGATAGCACTCTTGTTAAACTTTTACCCTTTTTCTTTTGCAATACCATGTTTCCCTTATAATAAGACATGTCCCAATAATAAGCCCAACAGGGCTTTTCGGGACATGCGTTGAAATAAGCCCCCCCCCGAAAATAAGGCCCCCCCAACTACTTTCCGGGGAAAGTGGGGGGACATGCCGGGAGCCACTCTTTTTGCGGCAGGCACTCTTTTGGCCGGGAGAGCGAGAGCAAGCGGGCGGTGCGCGCACACCCCGCGGGACTAGCTCGGCTCCTCTGGGCTCTGCCTATGGCAATTTGAAACGCGGTCCTGCCTGCGAGGAAGAGGAGGCGAGCATCGATCCCTGCTTCGCCGGCGCCTTGCAGGCAGGAACGTGTTTCAAAACGCTGCCGGAGGAAGCCCAGAGGAGCCGAGCCAGTCCCGTGGGGTGTGCGTGTACCCGACTCTCTCTTGCTCTCTCCCTCTCTCTCCCGGTCAAAAGAGTGCCCGCCGCAGAAAGAGCGGCTCCCGGCCGGGAGAGCGAGAGCAAGCGAGAGGTGGGTGCGCATACACCCCGCGGGACTGGCTCAGCTCCTCTGGGCTGCCTCCGGCAGCGTATGAAAACGCGCTCCTGCCTGCGAGGAGGCGGCGAGGCCGGTCGGGTACAGCGAGCCCACAAGCGCAGGGCTTGAGCAGCAGACGGGCGCATCTAGCCCGTCCCTGTCGCCATGCATGCAGCGGCCGAGGCTTTCCAGGCACCTGCCGGGGGAGCCGTGTGCTGGCCCGGAGCTGCTGCCGCTGTTCCCCGCGGCGGAGGTGCTGGTGCGCTGTGACTCTCAGGCACTCGCTGCTTGTGCCTCTGCGGCTACTGAGGTTGAGAGCCCTGCAGTCAGCTAGAGAGCGCCGGGCCGCAGGTCAGTCTCGCCACCCCTTCGGCTCTGCCTCCCGCCCCCGCCTCCCTCGCCGGCTCAGGCCGCTCATCCTCCACCTGCCCTCCCCACGTCCTTCAGACGGGGGATGCAGGCGAGGGCGGTGCGTGGGAATCCCCTGCAGGAACAGCCACCCGTTCCTCGATGTTGTGTCCACTGACCCTCCCCCGCCTCCGGCTCTCGAGCGAAGCGTGAGGGGGAAGAAACTCTCACGGGCTGCCTGAGGCAAAGCACCTGCCTTTCCTCCTTCCTTCCTTCCCCCCCTCTTTCTCTCGGCAGGAACTTTTGGGCTGCACGCTGCAGGCAAGAAATCTTTCTCTCTTCCAAACTCTGCCAGAAATGAGTCTTTGTGAGACTCATCGTGCCTGCACAGTCTCTTGGAGCGAAAGGGCAGAAAGATTTCTTGCGTTCAGCGTGCAGCTAAAAGGTTCCTTCTCCTGGTGCTGTGTCTTAAGTGCACTCTTCCCCCCCCCCGCCGAGACCGCTGAGAGAGAGAGGGGCGCATTTGGAAGAGACAAGGAAGCGCGTGCCCGGCTGCTTCTGCCGCTGAGCCCAGCTAGAAGTTTGGCTGTCAGCTCGGCTTCTTCAGGCAGCCCGCTTCGCTCGAGAGCTGGAGGCGGGGAGGATCAGTGGACACAACACCGAGGAACGCGATGGAGCTACAAGTATCAGGTAAGACGCGCATCTCACGGTGGGGCGCAATTTGGGGGTGGCAGGTGAGGCGGGACGGGGCGGGAGACACGCGTCCTACCTGAGACTTGTAGCTCCGTCGCGTTCCTCGGAGAGAGAGCAAGCGAGAGGCGGGTGCGCGCACGCCCAGTGGGACAGGCTCGGTTCCTCTGGGCTCTGCCTCTGGCGGTGTTTTGAAACACGCTCTGAGCCCAGAGGAGCCGAGCCTGTCCCACCGGGTGCGCGCGCACCTGCCTCTCGCTTGCTCTCTCTCTCTCCGAGGAACGCGACGGAGCTACAAGTCCCAGGTAGGATGCGCGTCTCGCGCCCCGCCCAACCTGCCACCCCACAAATTGCGCCCCACCACGAGACGCGTGTCTTACCTGACACTTGTAGCTCTGTCGTGTTCCTCGGTAAGAGGGGGGCGTCCAGGGGGGGGGGAGAGAGAGAGAGAGAGAGAGAGAGAGAGAGAGAGAGAGAGAGAGAGAGAGCGAGCAAGTGAGAGGCGGGTGCGCGCATGCCCAGTGGGACTGGCTCGGTTCCTCTGGGCTCTGCCTCTGGCGGTGTTTTGAAACACGCTCTGAGCCCAGAGGAGCCGAGCCTGTCCTGCCGGGCATGCGCGCACCCGCCTCTCACTTGCTCTCTCTCTCTCCGAGGAATGCGACGGAGCTACAAGTCCCAGGTAGGACGCGCGCCTCGCGCCCCGCCCCGCCCAACCTGCCACCCCCAAATTGCGCCCCACCGCGAGATGCGCATCCTACCTAACACTTGTAGCTCCGTCGCATTCCTCGGCATTGTGTCCAGGGCAGCCCGTTGTAAAAGAAAACGTCTCGCGACTTCGAGAAGTTTGATTGAATTTGCGAGACGTTTTCTTTTAGAACAGGCTGCCCTGGACACAACGCCGAGGAACGCGACGGAACTACAAGTGTCAGGTAGGATGTGCGTCTCGTGGCCCACCCCACTCCGCTCGACCTGCCACCCCCAAACTGCGCCCCACCGTGAGATGTGCGTCCTGCTCCACGAGGCGGTGACGGTGGGCCAGCCGCTCGGCCGGCGCCAAGAACAGGGAGGGGAGGCGGCGGTGATGGGACATCCAGTCCCACGCTTGCCGCCTACTGCACCCCCAAAATAATAAGCCCCCCCCCAATAATAAGGCCATATTTCGGGGGTCAAAAAAATATAAGCCCCTGTCTTATTTTCGGGGAAACACGGTACATTGGTACCTTGGTATTCAGATGCTTTGAAATTTATTGAATTTGGGACTCAATGCATTTTGATGCAAAAAAATCATCCTGGTACTCATCGTTTGGTACTCAATGCACAAGCTAGAACTAAGCTAAGAGCCCTGGTGGCGCAGTGGTTAGAATGCAGTACTGCAGGCTACTTCTGCCGACTGTCGGCTGTCAGCAGTTCGGCAGTTCAATTCTCACCGGCTCAAGGTTGACTCAGCCTTCCATCCTTCCGATGTCAGTAAAATGAGGACCCAGATTGTTGGAGGACAAGATGTTGACTCTGTAAACCGCTGAGAGAGGGCTATAAAGCACTGTGAAGTGGTATATAAGTCTAAGTCTGCTATTGCTATTGTCGGCTGCCTTGTGACTCACTACATTATTCCTTATGGGAAAAAATTGTTTGGCACTCATTGTTTTTGCTACTCATCGTGCTTCCTGGAACCAATTAACGATGAGTAACGAAGTACCACTGTACTTCCTGCTCAGAATTTTAGCCCAGATCAATGAAATAATTCCTTTGCACTGTTTTTCTTCCATTTCTTTGATTGTTGCTTCCTGGAGCTGTATTCTGATTGCCAAACAGGTTCCTGGAGGCAGATATACATACTCACACATAGGTGAACATGCACAACAAACCAACAACAACAGAGAAGTGAGCGATGTACAGTTTGGATCAATGAATAAGTACAAAAAACTAAGAGCCCCCAAGCCTGAATCGCTTTTCAGGGTCAGAGTTCACACCGACCATGTTACTCTGACACTTACTAAACTGACCTTGTTTATAGTAAATCACAGTGGGGGATACAGTTCAAAAGCACTATTCAGCTTTCCAACACTCACTTTCACCAATATAATTTTCGGTGACTCCTTGCATCCTCCTTCCTTCTTCTGATGCTCCCATTCAAACAAGGGACTGTAGTTTTCCAGCATGTGGACCATGATTTTGTTACAGATTTCCTGCTGCTTCATCCCTTCAAAGCCAGGTGGGACACTGCAAGACAAATAAAGCAATCAATACCGTGTTTCCCTGAAAATAAGACCCTGTCTTATATTTTTTTTGAACCCTGAAATAAGCGCTTGGCCTTATTGCCATGCACTCAAAAGCTCGATTGGGCTTATTATCAGGGGATGCCTTATTTTGGGGGAAACAGGGTACATAAAGCAGGATGAAAGCATCAAGCACTCTGTGTTTTCTTTTCTAATGGCCTGAAATGAGACCCATCTAGGCCAGTCCAAAGAGGGAGCCCAAAATAAGAGGGATGGGTCTGAACCTGATTTGTTCTTGGACTAGTTTAAAAAAGGAGAGAGAATTAATAGAGTTCAAATGATCTTCAAATGCAGTGGAGTGCACCCTTGTGATGGATTAAATTTCCTAATTGCTTTCAATTTTAGGACATGCACTAAATATTACATCGCGTACCCTAATGACTAAAAATGCAAATGAACTGCAAGTATAGTAAGTCATGGAGCACGACAAGAAGTGGGAGTCTGAGCAATAGCAGTTAGACTTATATACCACTTCATAGTACAGAGTTAGCATATTGCCCCCAACAATCTGGGTCATAATTTTACTGACCTCGCAAGGATGGAAGGCAGAGTCAACCTTTAGGCAGTGAGAATCGAACTGCTGGCAGTCGGCAGAATTAGCAATAGCAATAGCACTTAGACAGCCCTCTCTGAGTGGTTTACAGAGTCAGCGTATTTTCCCCAACAATCTGGGTCAATTTACCAGAAGGATGGAAGGCTGAGTCAACCTTGAGCCCAGTCAGGATCGAACTCCAGGCTGTGGGCAGAATTTCCCTGCAATATTGCATACTAACCACTTAGCCACCAGGGCTGCTCATATAACTAGGTGGCTGCTAGGATGGTCTTCTAAAAAGTTATGGAAGATGAATTCCAGAGGACTTCAGAGCAGAATCAAATGCATGCAGATGCATTTTGATAGCTGGAGAACATGCCTACTGTTTGGAGAAGGTTGAACGTACAGTGGCGGCAAAGTGACAATGCAAAGTATGATGGCCTTCCTAAATCAAAACAGCAGAAGACGACACAACGATTTTCAGCAACTGTTGCCAGGGTAGAAAAAAAGATATGTGGGAGTCACACCATGAAGGCTACTTCAAGAGAAGATAGGAGTGTCCCTTGATTGCTCATGATGATACCCAGAGACCAAAAGCTAGTAGAATCTATTGTTGCAATAAAATTTCTCCCCCTCTGTCATTGAACAGAATGCCACCTTGACATATTGCAAGCCAATTCTAAAACATCTGTCACTTGCAAAAGTAATTACTAAAAATGCCCTTTTAGAGTCAGGCAACCAGTTCCAAGGTTCTTTGGATACCAGCCCACCTGTATATATTGTAGCATGAAATAGAGTCTTTTGAATAATCCTCTTCGGGAAACTTAAGAGGCTTCGATCTCTTCAGCTTATTAGTGAACAAAACTAGTGTGAAATCTTGCTCAGTTGGACTTCACCTACACCAGGGGGGGTCAAACTCAATTTCATTGAGGGCTGCATCAGGGTTGTGTTTGACCTCAGGGAGCCGAGTGGGCATGGCAATGGTGGGCGTGGCCAGCTCAACGTCACTCATGTTGGGGGCACCTGTGATGGGCCGGGCGGGGCTGGGGGGGACCCACTTTTGCTAGTAGTTTGTTTTGCTAGCACTCTGCCAGCGAAAACGGAGCTAAGAGACCAGGGGTGGGTTCTAACTTACCTCACTGCCGGTTCGCTTCCTCCCACGCCGCGTGGCCGCTTTGTGTGCATGCGCAGTGCCGAAAAATAAAAAATTCCCCCCCCCCAAAAGCCAAAAACAAGATGGTGACGCATGCGCAGTGCTGGAAACTCGGCTTCTGCGTATGCACAGAAGAAAAAAAACCCAGAAAAAAAATCCCCCCCAAAAAAAATATCCAAAAAAAATCCACAAAAAAGATGGCGGCGCCCATGGACCGGCACCGACCGAACCGGCTCCGTGACATCACTGTGATGATGTCACCGGGTGAACCGGTCTGAACCGGGAGGAACCCATCTCTGTCAGGGACCCCACGCGGCCTCCCTGGGCTCCATTTCCGGCTGTGACAGCTTCCTACAGCCCTCTGCGAGAGAAAAAGGCCACTGCGCGCAACCCTCCTGAGCTCCGTTTTCGCTGGCAGAGGCCCTGCGGGCTGATCCTTCGCTGTTTCCAGGGTGGCCCCACGGGCCAGATCTAAGCACCCAGCGGGCCTTGAGTTTGACACCCGTGACCTACACCCTGATGAAAACCTTGCTCATAATATCAATCTCCTTAATTAACTCTTGGTCAGTGTCATAATTTACACTGAATTTCAGTAGAAGAGCTGAGTAGCAATTCAAGTGGCAAGTATTGCCTGCCTCGTAAACGCCATTTAATGTTAGAAGAGAGAAAATACTTGAAGCAGGGAAGGATGGTTATATATGCATTGTTGCTCAAAAGGAAGACACGATTTGCCCATACAAAAAACAGTATCAGACACAGATGATAGCCTGCCTTCATTAACTTACTGCCAGCAAATCCAAGTCAACTCTTCCATTAAAATAAAATAATAAAATAGTATGGAGAAGAAAACATACTATTTTTTCACTTTTGCATACCTGTAGTAGCTGTACACAATTTATTTTCAAAACCAACCATCTACACTTATTTTGGCTGAAGGCCAACCAAGGCAACTAATACTATGTCATTTCTTTTAAAAGAGGCACCATAACAAATCAAAGCAATTCAGTGAAAGAAGGAACAGCAAAATTCATAAAAGAATAAAAGTCAGTTTGATGGCGGTGTTTTGTTAACAATATCAAATACAGAAAATGACAGAACCGAAATAGATTCATCATCAGTTCAGCATTAGGGCTCATAGCATCCCTGCCACCTAAAACCATCCCATATCTGTGTTTGCTGGTGCTGCAATTAAATTGTCCTTCCTGCTGGTGGAAATTTGGCTGAAAAACCTCTGAGGTTGCCTGTTCTTTGTACCTTTCTCTTGGACATTTTCTAGCCTATTAAGAGAAATCTTTTTAATTCCGCTTCCTGCTATTAATAAGTGCATAGCTAGCGACTGCTATTCTAAATACACAAATCCAATTTAAATCAAGCGAGTTATGCTATTGAGTAAATAGACTTTGGTTGTTTAAAGCTGCTTTAAACAAAAACTGTGTTTCCCCCCCCCCCCCTTTAATCTCCCATATGATTAACCATGTGAGTGATCCTTTTTCTTTTCTGCCTGAAAACTCTTGCACAACGGGTGGTGTCCTCTTTGGCTAATGAAACATTTTCATCACACGCAAGAATTTTGATTGGGCAAGATACCCTTTGCAACATTTCATCCAAGGGGGAAAGAAGATTTGATAAGAAAAGGGTGTCATACTTTGCCAGCCAGGCTTTAGTTAAACTGTTTCCAAACTCAGGAGCAACTTGCTAAAATAAAAAATAGCTAGCATGAATATTACTGATGCTATACTTTACTGGTGCTGCCCTTATCTGTTTATTATTAGCTCAATGCCTCATATAACTTTCCAAGAAATGATAGGCAGGAGCTTCTGAGTTTGAAGGCTCTGATTCTTGGCTATATTTTGAAGCGAGAGAGGATATGTTCTTCCGTGCTATCAAATAATACTAGAAGTAAATTACTCTGATAATCTTTGGCAGTAGTAACTTGAGCAATTTTACACTGTGCCTTTAAAATGGCTAGGAACTCCCAATTTGGCAATTACTACTTTCACGTCAAAGTGCAACTTGATAGCCTGTCCAATAGATAAACAGGTAGTCCTTGACTTATGATCACATAGGGACTGGAGAATTTGTCATTAAGTGGTGCAGTGATTAAATGAGACTGCACCTGATTTTACAACTTTTGCCGCAGTCATTAAGCGGATCGCTTGTAAAGCAAAATATCATGTGATCCTAACTTGCAAATTCCTTCCGGCTTCCCCATTGACTTTGCTTGTTGCAAGCTGGCTGGGAAGGTTGCAAATAGTGATCATGTGACCTTGGGACACGGCAATGGTCGAAAATCCAGCTTGTTGCTGAGTATTCAGATTGCAACAGTAGTGGGTTCTAACTTACCTCGCCGCCGGTTCGCTTCGTCCCACGCCACGTGGCTGCGCGCGCATTGCGTGCCGTGTGGGCGCTTCGCGTGTGTGCATGCGCAATGCCAAAAAATCGCAAAAAAATTCAAAAACAAAAAAAAGCCGAAAACAAGATGGCGGCGCATGCGCAGTGCCGGNAATAACTATCCCACCCGCATATATCAAATATTCTCTTCACATGTAAATATACAACAACATACTCTGAGAAGTGACCTGAGCATTTAGAGAGGTTTCCAATCTGAACTTGCTAAAAAAAAAAAAAAAAAAATAGCAAAAAACCCCCCCCCCAAAAAAAAATTCAAAAAAAAAAAAAAAAGATGGCGGCGTCCACGGACCGGCACTGACAGAACCAGCTCCGTGACATCACCAGCAGTTTGCTACCAGTTCTATAGAACCGGTGCGAACCGGGAAGAACCCACCTCTGGATTGCAATCATGTGACCACAAGAATGCTATATGTTCATTATTGAGAGGACAATTATAAGTCACTTTTTCAGTACTATTGTAACTTCAAACAGTTGCTAAACGAATGGTCCTTAGACGGAGACTACCTATATGTTGTTACGGAGAACTGACAAAAGACAAAAGACTGGGCTACATTCAAAGGGATGAAAGATAAGATTGGCAAAACAAATAAACACTCCATTTTTTTTAAACTCGCAACTCCATTAAATTGAAATTGCAAGGTTTCCCGTGTCTAAGGCATGGCAGGGCCTGATTCCTTTACAAAAACCTGGATGCATTTAAATCAGTGCTTGTTTTTCTCCCCTGCCCTACAAATCTGGGGTTATGTTAAAATGACTGTGTCACATTTCCCCAAAATTCCCCGCTAACTGTGCTTTATAGAGAAATCGTTCTCTAAAAAATAAAGCAAAGCTGATGGAATCAAAGAAAGGGGAACCCAAATATATAGACTACAGTTTGGAGGAGGGGAGACGAATGATAAACATCAGGGAACAGGTACACAATAGAAGAAACAAGTTGATGCTCTCAGAATCACAGAATTCAAAGGGACCATTCAGGCCATCTTATAGAGTGGTGCTGTGGCCTAGAGGTGGAGCTCTCGCTTCACAATCAGGAGGCTGTGAGTTCGATCATAGGTAGAGGCAGATATTTCTCTCTCTGGGCACAATGAGAATTTATCTGCTGAATATAACTCCGCATTGGTGACAGGAAGGGCATCTGGCCAGTAAACACTCAGCTCCATTCAGTTGCCCAGACTCCACCCCGCAAGGGATTATGGGGTCATTAAAAGATGATGGTTCAGGCCATCTTATAGTCTACTGATGTCAGCCCTCCAAGATAGATTAATTTGGAAACCAAAGGCACATAAGCTAATACTACTTTTTAAAATAAGGATATAGTAAAAGAATCTTGCAAGTCTGGAAGTGCTTTCCCTCATCCTTCTTTCCTTCACGAGAACTACAGAGGGTCATGTGTGAGACTGTCTCAAATTACATTTCTGTTCTGGGTTCAAATTTCTTTTACCTGACTGTTGGCTTGGTTGTGGCTCTTCCTCTTATTCAAGATTATTGTTTCTGCTGATTACATCTGTCCTGATCAAAGCAGGAACCATCATTATAGCTTTCTGAGAGCTGTCCAACCTTACTTTAAATTGATCCAATGAGAGGAATCCTACCACCTCCTTAGATTGTTAATCCTACCCTTGAGTGGATCTTTTTTATAAAGTTTTCCCCAACTTTCCAATGAAATCCGCTTTCCTTATCTAAGACCTTTATCCTGTACCATCTCTCTTATGGAAACTTGACTTATCATGAAGGACCTTCTATAGCAGAGACAGACATCCAAACAGAAGTTATCTTGGTTAGGAACCAGGGCTAAAAAATTTTTTTTAAATAGGCAATATGCTTGATTCTGTTAGGAGTTAATACCTCCTGGCCCAATTTTGGAGTGACAAGCTAGGAATAAGACACAGAGGGTCAGGGGTGAAATTCAAAAAATTTTCCCTACAGGTTCTGTGGGCGTGGCTTGGTGGGCGTGGCAGAGGAAGGATACTGCAAAATCTCCATTCCCACCCCACTCCAGGGGAGGGATACTGCAAAATCCCCATTCCCTCCCCATTCCTGGGGGAAGGATATTGCAAAAACTCCATTCCCACCCCACTCTGGGGCCAGCCAGAGGTGGTGTTTGCCAGTTCTCCGAACTACTCAAAATTTCCACTACCGGTTCTCCAGAACCTGTCAGAACCTGCTGAATTTCACCTCTGCAGAGGGTTGAGAACTTGAGAAATACTGGAAAAAAGGAGGGAAGGAAATTTGATACTATGAACATTTAGCTGTAAATATTGATCTCTCTCCCCCACCTCCCTCTCGTATTTGGGTGAGCTGGATGATCTATCTCAGCTCTACAAAAAGTACTTCCATGGTTAAATCCAACATATTGGTTTCCTACAATGGAGTGGGAATATTTGACTGTGGGACAGGTCCACGGGGATGTCATCTTACAATCAGTCCCTGCTGGAAATGATTTTTCTACAGTCCTGCTGAAGGAGGCTTTTGTCAAGGAGGACATGGAAGATCCTGTGGCAACCCTACAGATATCTGCCACAGGTATATTAATATCGAGGATAGCTAATGTGGCTTTTAATGGAATGGACCACAATTCCTTGTGGTGCAAGCTTCTTCTGAATCTCCTAATCTAGTTTGATGTCCGTCTCGTCCACTTGGAGGCCACTGTCAGTGAATCTTTGTAGTCTAAGTACAGCTGTTGAAAGAAAGCCATTTGAAGGTCCAAATTCCTGCTCTGCTTAGGTAGATTTTGATTGCTTGCCAGATGTTCAGTATGTGCCAATTTCCCTTTCATCGGAATTGGGGCAGAAAGAAGAGAGGACTGCTTTCAGGCTCTTAGTAACAAACCAAATTCACTTCTTATGAAGCGTGGGCCCAAGCAGACAGCACTAACTGGATAATGCTGAACTCTTTTTTGTCCAAGAGCATCTATTTCTGACATTTCTGGCACAGCTTATGGCTACAAGGAACACTACTGGAACGCTACTTTCCAAATCAGGTCCTCTTCAGTTTAAAACTGCAAGAAACTGTACACAGTTCTCCTGCAGAAATGAAGAACAGACGTTTATGTCACTCCGGTTGTTTCAAAGTAGACTGGGAAGCTGTTATGACACATCTGTTCCCCACCCTTGGCTTTAGACATGAAAAAAATAGAAGAAGAAAAAAATGTGGTGGATCGGATTGGCTCTTCTATCACTGAATACCGGAGAACATACTTGTAACCATCCTGTTCTGGTGCTTTTCCATCACCACCATGTGGTGGTGAATAATGAAGAGGAGACAGGACACCTAGAAAAGCTATTTTTGGGGCTTCATCTCTATTCTGAGAGTGAGGAAAATAATTAAGCACTCTGCTAAACCTCTCTGGACACCACAATTGATAGGTGAAGAGTTCTGACTCATTTTACACTAAAACCAACATCTTCTAGGCGAGTTGCCAGAGTTAACTGACTGGATTAGAGTACAGGTAATCCCCGGGTTATGAGCGTTCCCTTAGCAAATGTTTGAAGTTACGCGATAAGCACCCCCTAGCGTTTGGGAACAAGGCCCGTAACTATGAATTTTGCAGCACCACGGCAGTTGTTTGCCCTTACAAACAACCGCAGAGGCTTTGCAACATTCATCTTGCACGTTGCCGGCCGAAATGGAGCTTCTGAGGGGCGGATCAGCCCCTCAGAAGCCCCGTTCGGGTGTCCAGAAGCCTCGACTACTAGCACGTTGCCGGCCAAAATGGAGCTTCTGAGGGGCGGATCAGCCCCTAAGAAGTGTCAGAGGGCAGCTCCATTTTGGCCTGTAACAGGCCAGGGAAGGCCCGTGGAGGGCTGAATGGAGCATCGGAGGGCCGGATTCACCCCTCAGAAGCGCCATTTCAGCCAGCTACCTGCCGGGCCAGGTCTGCGGAGACCCGAATGGAATGCAGAGGGGTACGTGGCTGAGAGGCTGGAGGAGACTGCTTGCTAGACCTTCACAAGGTTATGTGACCTGGCGCGGCAGGTTGTGGGGGGGAAAGCAATTGTGGGGAGCATGAGGTATTTCAGTGGGTTGGGGAGGTCTTGGGTGGTCTTAGGCAGGTGGTCTGTTCCATCAGTAGGCCCCCCATGGCCTTCCCCAGCCTGAAATACCTCATGTGCACTTAACGAGCCTCGCATTCTATTAGCGAATGCGTGGGCGAAAGGAGGGAGTGATCCCTTTCAAGGTACGAGATTCACTCCCACAAATCTTTGGGTTACGAATGGAATGGGCAGGCTCCATTTCATTCATAACTCGAGGACTACCTGTAGTGTATTCATTAGTGTATTGTATTGTATTGTATTGTATGTAGTGTATTCATTCATTATGTGTGTCAGGAAACAGGGCTCACACTAGTCTTAGGAGCTTGGGAATTAGAAGAAACAAGGAAAGATATACAGTAGACCTCTATGCCAGATGGCAGTGGAGACATTTATACTAAACCTAATCAAATTTGGTGCGAACCTGTAAAACACACCTGCCAATCACTGAGTCACCCAATCTGACAAAACCAGATTACACCACACTGGCATTTCATTAGATTAGAAGACCTTGAAGAATCTGACTACATGGAAGTGAAACATTATAATCTCTGGTGAATCATGTCCAGTCACAGACCAGAGTGGCAGCATTTTGTAGTTAAATATTGTCCAGCACTATCTCTAAAAAAAATGGGAGTATGACTAAAATCATTAAGCAGGATTAAGGGATATGACGAAGCTCAAACAAGGGTGCAATTAAGCTCTTGTATTTACCTCAGGGCTGCTTTTTTGCAATGGCAATTTTGCAACAGGTAAGAAGAATGAGGAATGAAAAAAAAAAGGGAGGCAAAGTGTACAGACATAGATGGAGGACAACATAATTTTGCTGAGACATTTGCCTAGATTGGAGCCACAAAATGAGAAGAAGGATAATTAACTGAGGAAATGTAATGCTGCCTTGTTTCAGACTTCATGCCAACATCCTCTCTTTGAGAACTATATTAATATTTTTGTATTATTATTCTTCCCATTAACTATTTTATCGCTAGAAGACACGTCAATAATTTGCAAATAGATTTATTAGTTTACAATTTTTTGAGGGGGGGCTGTTTCACAAGGGGTGGGAACCAATGTTGTAATAATGTATTAATCAGTATTCATAAGCGCCGTTGTGGCACAGTAGTTAGAATACAGTACTGCAGACTAATTCTGCTGACTGCCGACTGCCAGCAGTTCGAGTCTCACCGGCTGAAGATTGATTGAGGTTGGTAAAATGAGGATCCAGATTGTGGGGGAAATATGCTGACTCTGTAAACCGCTTAGGGAGGGCTGTAAAGCATTGTGAAGCAGTATATAAGTCTAAGTGCTATTGCTATTCAACTAGGGGGATGTGAATATGGGTTTTTTTTAATGTATCTTTTTCTTTTTATAGTATCTTCATTGTTTGTGTTTTCTTTCTTTTTTGTCCTTTTTTGGGGGGGATTTTTTGGAGTTTTCTATTTTAACCTTGTCTTGAATAAAATAAAAATAGACACATACATACACAAAAGAGAACTAAATCAATTCATATTTGTTTCGCAAGTTAGCACTGGCAGCAACTCTGAGCCAAGCTATCCATGAGGTTGTGCCACTTAATCAACATGGTGAATCATAAGCAGATACATACCTTCCACTTGGAGATTATTTTACATTTACGAAAGTGTATGTGTGTGTGCCTTTGAGCCAGTTTTTGATCCTACCAACTGCCTGGACTAGTCCTTGCAGTTTTCTTAACAAGGTTTTCCAGAAATGGAAATTGCTATGCTTTCTTTGCTGAGAGGATGCTTGCTATGCTGAGAGGATGACTGGCCCAAGGTCACCCAGCTAGCTTCATGCCTAAAGTGGGATTAGATCTCCCAGTCTGTTTCTAACCTGATGCCTTAGCCACGATACCAGACTGGCTCTCTTTCAGATTATGAAGACAATTTAGTATAATTATTTCTTGCACTGTCTGCCAACCCTCACCTGTCCTTAAAAAACAACAGTATTGACATGGTAATTGCTAAACATTTCAGAGGACAATCATTCGGAGGTCAGAGGTCACACGGTTTATCTACCTTTGTCTTCTCCAGGCCACAAAGGATATGACAATGATGTCGTATCTCAAGATGTCATGCTTGCATTTTTGTCCTTTCTAATTTGAATTTTTGAGGAATCGATGTACGTGTGTGATAGTGGGGACTTTTAACAGGACATATTTGAAGCTTAATGTTGGAATGTGGGAGCCAAGCATCTCGATTGACTGACTGTTTTGAATTTTGGCATGGTGATCTTGGGAGGTTTGTATTGGATGTGAAATTGGTGACTGGGATGCAGCTAACGTATTCCTGTGATTAATTAATTTTATAAAGTTTTTTCTCTCTCCATACTTTGGTTTCTACCAAGGCCAGTGATGGTGAACCTTTTTTTGCTCGGGTGCCAAAAGGGCACGTGCCCACACCCATAATGCAATGCCCTCCCCCCTGCACATGTGCGCACAACCCCCCCGTGCTGCCCCCCCCGCGCATGCGCACAGGGCTCACTGAAGCCTCCGGAGCCTGTGGATGGCGAAAAACGGATTCCAGCTGATTTTCGGCCTTCCGGAGGGCGGGGGGGGGATCGTTTTCGCCTTCCCCAGGCTTCAGGAAAGCCTCCGGAGCCTGTGGATGGTGAAAAACGGACCCAACGGCCCAACCGGAAGTTTGTTTCCGAACAAATAAAGCTGACATAGGGCAACGCCTCGCGTGCCCTCATATATGGCTCCGTGTGCCACTTGTGGCACGCGTGCCATAGGTTCGCCATCATGGACCTAGGCAAATGAGACACCTATAGCCTAGCGGAAGAAGTAAACTGGACTATCCTTCTCTTGGCAATCTTGATCATACATTTGTATAGGAGAAGAGCAGGGTAGAGCTGGAGGGTAGAGTAAAATGCATCATCAGTTTAGAATCCTTGCACTGCCACAAGAGACTCAACTCCAAATTGACTTTTCTTTAGTGCCAATTTAGTGCTGATTGTTAATTGACCAGATTCTTGTGTATATAGTGCAATAAATTGTTTACGCTGCAACCTACAGACATGGTCTTGATTCTTTGTGCCTAACATTTGTTCTCGTAGAGCTCTTTTGCTGCAGAAGAGGTCAGAACTGCTTGCTTTTTGTGCCTTCCCTGAGTCAATAATCCATTTTAGTCAAGAAAAAAGCAACAGACCTGTAGGAGGTTGCTTAAATGGAAGTAACTACTTAGATCTCTGTAGGATCAAATCATTTAAACAGTTCCTCCACTAATTAAATTAAAGTAGAGAGACTATAACCTCTCCATTCATTGCATCTTCTTATTTTGCATATTTCCATCATCTTGTCTTCCATAGCATTGATTTGTCTTAAGTCAGTCAAGCAGCTAAAAAGGTTAAAACTTCATTTCAACAAGTTATTATGTTCTTATTACTTGCCTTACCCCATCCTTGTCACAGCCATTAAATAACTTGTATCTCTGGTAAAAACTGGGGGGGAAATGACTCCGTCATATCAAGCTCAACCGCTGATAACTTCATGAACACATCAATGTAGTTGTCTTAGCAGCAATATGAAGGTTTTCCATCATTTCTTCTGGGATTCTTTGATTTCCTCATCCTGCCTACAGTCCTATGTCTCCCATTCAAGTACTCATCCTGCTTAGCTTCTGAGTCCAAATAACGTAAGCAATGGACTGACATTAGTGTGGTATCCCAAACTTGCCGTTCAGTACAAAAAACACTTACAGGTAGTCCTCAACTTACAACAGTTCATTTTGTGACTGTTCAAAGCTACAACAGCACTGGAAAAGAAATGACTTACGACCGTTTTTCACACTTAGGACCATTGCAGCATCCCCATGGTCACATGATCAAATTTCATGGGGTCATGTGATCGGCTTTTGAGACCTTCTGACAAACAAAGTCAATGGGGAAGCCAGATTCACTTAACAACCGTGTTACTAACTTAACAAATGCAATTATTCACTTAACAACTGTGGCAAGAAAATTCGTAAAATGGGGCAAAACTCACTTAACAATTGTTTCACTTTTGTTTCACAATTGTTTGCAACATAAATTTTGGGCTCAATTGGGGTCATAATTCAAGGACTACCTGTATTTCTTTTCATCTAGGTATGCTGGCTTTCAGTTCAACATGACATTTAACCTGTGATTCACTTGTTCTCCAAAAACATTCCTCTTGATACTGTATTTTATTGCTTAACCCATATTTCAGATTCTGAGACATCACCACTCTTTTCTTTTCCAATCATACTGCTTTATTATTTAAATCTTCCCTTTAACTGCCCCATCTGAATAAATGTAGTCATTACATAACACGTTAAATCAGCTCCGATAATTATCTCTAATTTACTGACACGGAAATAGATAACTTCTAAAACCAAATACTTAAAACCTACTCCATTAAAATACTCCATTAAAATTATTCCTGAATAATTTCATTATTTTATTTGCCCAGAGAGATTATTTTGCCACATACACTCAAAGCAAACATTTGCTGCTTGTAAAGGAAGGTTTAAAGACTGCAATTATAGTTTTGCAAGAAGTGAGCATAATTAATACTGTCGGTTTATATAAAAACAAACAAATAAATAACAGCATTTTCAGTTCTAGGTTGAGCTTGAATGTGAGAGAGGATTCATTGTAAAAGACCCTGGTGTTGGGAAAGATTGAAGGCAAAAGGGGAAGGGGATGATGGAGGATGAGATGGTTAGATAGTGTCATCGACATAATGAACATGAATTTGGGCAAACTCTGGGAGACAGTGGAGAACAGTGGGAGGCCTGGTGTGCTATGGTCCATGGAGCTGCAAAGATTTGGACATGACTAAACAACAACACAAATTCAACAGACTTCTACATAAATAGTTAATGGCATGAGGCTACATCAAAATGAATGACACCATGAGTACCTACACTCAGCATTGATGACTCCTGACTGAGAACTGCTCTCCAAGTTCTCCTCCAACCTTTCTGTGTAGGATCCTAAAATCCAAACTATTCAAAACAAGTCTTCCATCACTGAGTTATTTGTTCATACTTAGAATGAACAAAGTGCCAAAATGTGAAATCTTGCAAAAGTCTACCTGAAAGCATTCAATTTAGAAGAACTGAGGGGAAAAAGGCATCCAGTTAAATTCTTTCAACATTTCTCTTTGCTTTTTTTTTTTTAAAAAAGAGTAAAGACTGTGCCAGAAAATATCAAAATAAGACCAACAACCCTATTTGCATATGGCACAAATAAAATCCCTGAGAGATTTTTCATTGCTGCCCACTGCTCAACCTTCTTCAGATTCCGCAGGATTGTAAACAAGGAATCACAAGGAAAAACACCATTACAGAACGGCAAAGAAAAGGAACAAACATACTTACTACGAGCAGCATTAAAATAGCTCAAAGAAAAAGATTCTTGTTTTATTGTGAAAGGAGTAAACTAATTCTAACCCCACTGAATTTTTTTGAACAAGGACAGAAAAGAGCCAGTGGAAATCAAGAGGCTTGGTTTAGTGGTTAATGTGCTAACCTAGAAACCAGGAAACTGGAGTTCCAGTTCACCTTAACAATGAAAGCCGGCTGGGTGACTTTGGCCTAGTCACCACCTCACAGGGTTGATGTTGTGGAGAAAATAGGGGGAGAAACAGGGGTGGGTTCTGGTTTTCCTCACTGCCGGTTCGCTCAGTGTTGCGCCGCGCGGGCGCGCTTCGCGCATGCACGGTGCTTAAAAAAAGCTTCTGCTGCGCATGCGCAGAAGCAAAAAACAAGAGAACCGGCTCAGGGGCATGGCAGGCGTGGGTTGCTACCGGTTCTAGTGACCCACGCCACCACGTTACTAACGGTTCTATAGAACCGGTCCGAACCGGTAGGAACCCACCTCTGGGGAGAAAGGAGTATTAAGTGTGTTTGCTGCCCTGAGTTTACTTATAAAAGAAATAAAGGTGGGATAAAAATCAAATAAATAAATAGCCATTATTTTTTCTAACAGGATCCTGATAATATAAATATTGCCGTTCTTTGCATCAGAATATAGGATTTATTGTTTCTGTTGCACTGTATTCGTACAAAGTCAAAATGGATTTTGCCTGACTTATAAAATAAATATAGTGCCAAAACAAGAGCATGTGTTAATGTATAATCACAGAAGAAACCAATGTATAAATCACAGCAGTTTATTCATCAAAAGAGATTCAAACACAGTGCCTAAATTACCCTAGTATACAATATGTCCTTATAGCACAGGTTTAGCCATTTTAAGTCTGATCCAAATGATAAGGAAAGGGATATGAATCCTATAAAATATAAGCCTTTCATAGTTGTTCTGGGGTCAGATACCCTTGAAATGAAATAATGTTTACAAAACAATGAGATGTTTTAATGTATAAAATGTATAAAAGATCAATCAGGCCATTATCTAGGTAGCTGTCAGCCCTGTCAGGTAGGCCAGACTAAGAAACCAATGCCATATAAGTGGCAAGACTGCTTATATTGTAACAGTTATAACAACAGACCCTTGAAAGTCTGAATGTGCTTCCCTCCTCCCTCCCTTTATCTTGGTGTAAACTAGGGAAGGGCTTGTCTGAGATGTTTTCATTTCTTAGAATGGGCAGTTGTCTGACTGCTGCCTTAGGAGTGGCTGTTTCTCTTGAGCAGGGGTGTCAAACTCGATTTCATTGAGGGCCGCATCAGGGTTGTGTTTGACCTCGGGCGGTGGGGTGGGCGTGGCCAGGGTGGGTGTGGCCAGCCCGATGTCACTCATGTCGAGGGCACCTGTGATGGCCCAAGTGCTCTGCCATTGAAAACGGGCTCCCGAGCTCCATGTTCGGCTGCGACGGCTTCCTGCAACCCTCTGCCAGCGAAAACGGAGTGCCAGAGGGCCCCCCCAAGCTCCGTTTTCGCTGGCAGAGGCACCGCAGGCCAGTCCTACGCCATTTCCTGGGTGGCCCCGCGGGCCATATCTAAGCACCCTTGAGTTTTACACCCCTGCTCTTGAGAAAGGCCATTCCTTATGGCCTTTACACTAACATACTATTTTGTACTTTGTCTAGCAGTGGTTCTCTGGGGTCCCTACACCAGGTCTGCCCTACAGCTGGAAATTCCCTGAGCTAGGGAAAGGAAATATGAATCTGGAAAGAGCTTACCAAAAACAGTTTGGTCCAAAAACAGTAGCAAGGTTGGAAACAGTCATTTTGTTCTCAGAATGATGCTCGGCAACCTGTTTCAGGAAATGGCAAAGATACTTAAGGAGACAATAGTGAGTCTCGGGCATCTGTCTCAGAAGGTCTCTTAAATCGCTAGTCTCCAGACCACACTTCTGGCTGGCTGTAAAGAGAGAAAGAAAACATGATATACCTATTCCATGGTACATATCACACAAAAGCAGCAAAACTGAACTGTACTGAATTTTTTTTAAAAAAAGAGAACGAATAGTAATGTGAAGATTATCATCAAAGGAAGTCCCTTAACTAAACTATGACTTTATCTTTCTGTTTTACTTCAATTGCAGTTTGGTATGAAATTTATTCTTGCTTAGAATTTTGTCCCTAAACCATGGCCTGCAAATTTTCTTCAAACCATGACTGTGCAGCAGTGGTGAAATCCAATTTTTTTTACTACCGGTTCTGTGGGCGTGGCTTGGTGGGCGTGGCAGGGGAAGGTTACTGCACAATCTCCATTCCCTCCCAACTCCTGGGGGAAGGATACTGCAAAATCTCCATTCCCTCCCCACTCCTGGGGGAAGGATACTGCAAAATCCCCATTCCCTCCCCACTCCTGGGGGAAGGATACTGCAAAATCTCCATTCCCACCCCACTCTGGGGCCAGCCAGAGGTGGTATTTACCGGTTCTCCGAACTACTCAAAATTTCCGCTACCAGTTCTCTGAACTACTCAAAATTTCCGCTACCGGTTCTCCAGAACCTGTCAGAACCTGCTGGATTTCACCCCTGCTGTGCAGTATGAGTTAGCTGTAACTTGCCAGGTCAAATGTCATGCTAAACGAGGGCTAGAAAAACACACATCCAAAACAGAGGAAGGAGTAAGTTCAAGTTCATAGAAAAAACCTCGGCTGGGGAAGTTGAGAATCAAAGTGGGAATTGGTTGATTGTGACATCTCTCTCTCTCTTCTATTGCTCTACAGCAGGGGTGTCCAACTTTGGCAAATTTTAAAAACTGTGGACTTCAACTCCCAGAATTCCCCAGCCAGAATTCTGGAAGAATTCTGGAAGTCCACAGGTCTTAAAACTGCCAAGCTTGGACACCCTTCTCTACAGAATACTGAATCAAATGAAAAGGTGAAGCTAGGCCTACTGAATTCAGCTTCTTCAATATAAACCAAGTAAACAGTTTGATTATAGCTACCTTGACTACAAAGTACTTTTATCTTGAAAGAGATTAGCATCTTGCTGGTTTTCCACAAAATTATAAAAGGTCTTTGTTAAAATAGAAAAATACCGAATCAGCTGAAAAGTCAGCGGGAGTTTGTAGGAGGCAATTAGCTGTCCAAAGTATTTCCTAATCAGGCAGATAGCCAGAAAACCTGCTTCCTTATGAAAGAGATTGGATCCCGGGGCTCATAATTGAGTCTTTGTATTATTATTTAGATAAAGTTCATCACTAGACAATTTATCGTCATGGTGAAGTGCACTGGTCTGATGCACGCATTACAGAAAGCCAGGATTTGAAAGCCTTAATGGTTTGCCTAACCACAGTAGACTGTGACATTCAATGCAGCTGTGTCATGAAATGCTAAGCCTCCCAAAGTCACTGGTAGCTGGCTGGCGTGCAAGTTTGATAAACAAACACTCATTTCGTTCATACACTATGCTAAGAAAAGACAATCGGCATTGTGTGCCAACCTGACCTTGGTATCCTTAAAGTAACCGGCATGTTTGCAACATGTATTTGGCTCTTGCTTAAGGAAATAAAATCAGTCCAACAATGGAAAAACACTCATTTTTTTCTAAACTTTGTGAAGAAGAAATAATTTTTGACCTTACAAAAATATGGAAATCCATTATTCTGGTCCACTTCACACTTAAAACTAAGATTTTAAGAGCCGAGGTGGCGCAGTGGTTAGAGTGTAGCACTGCAGGCTACTTCAGCTGACTGCTAGCTGCAGTTCGGCGGTTCAAATCTCACCAGGCTCAAGGTTGACTCAGCCTTCCATCCTTCCGAGGTGGGTAAAATGAGGAGCCAGATTGTTGGGGGCAATATGCTAACTTTGTAAACCGCTTAGAGAGGGCTGTAAAGCACTATGAAGCGGTATATAAGTCTAAGTGCTATTGCTATTGCTATTTCTTAACCCTGATTTGCTGAAAAAGTTATTCTATTCTTGGCTTCCCATATACAGGTAGTTCTTGACTTACAACCATTTTTTTAGTGACCGTTCAAAGTTACAAGGGCACTGAAAAAAGTGACTTATGACCCATTTTTCACACTTACGACCATTGCAGCATCCCCATGTGATCAAAATTCGGATGCTTGGCAACTGGCATGTATTTATGACGGTTGCAGTGTCCTGGGGTCATGTGATCACCTTCTGATGAGCAAAATCAATGGGGAAGCCAGATTCACTTAACAACCATGTTACTAACTAAACAACTGTAGTGATTCACTTAACAACGGGGGTAAGAAAGGTGGTAATATGGGGCAAAACTCACTTAACAACTTTCTTGCTTAGCAACAGAAATTTTGGCCTCAATTGTGGTCGTAAGTCAAGGACTACCTGTAGTACTAAATTAGTATGCCACATCACACTGTGTTTGCCATAAATAAA
Organism: Thermophis baileyi; assembly: GCA_003457575.1. NCBI lineage: Eukaryota > Metazoa > Chordata > Lepidosauria > Squamata > Dipsadidae > Thermophis > Thermophis baileyi. The sequence goes on from QLTV01004085.1 coordinate 2,755,023, forward strand.
CAAAACAGTGGTGTCTGCATTGGAAGTAGCAAGGGGGAAGGAAAATAAAGCAGGACGTTCCTACAGAAGTCCATGATAGCAACCCTGCTAGTCAGACCAATGGTCTATGTAACTCAGCATTTCCCAATCTGGACACCCCCCCCCCGGTGGTTAGCCTTCTATTGTGAGAGTGCCCCAGCTACCAGGGCCATTGATGAGAATTTAGATTTTAAAGGACATATAAAGACACACACACAATAAAATATGCCTGCTATATTCGAAAAGGAATTTTCATAGAGAAGATGCATAGATCATTTGATTTTCCAGAACTTGTGCATTTCTTCAGTATAACTTCCTTTAAGTCCATGCTGGAAAAGTCCTCTAACCCACTTCCTAAATTACTGCTTTCTGTAAACAGTACATAAGCAAATGTTCCTTTAGTGTTATTACTTGGGTAGTGCAATACATAACCAGGTCTCGTTGAGTGATAAGTGTTTATGGAAACAAACCCTATGTCATTGATAAAATCAATGTTGGACATTGATTTTATCAAAAAACATACCTGGGAACAAGGGACAAACAGGACTCAAAGCTGAGCCACGAGACAACCCAGAATAGCACTTAAGGCAATTTTTTTTTACTGCAAGGTTGTTCTGGATTCTCAGAGAGCAGCCATTCGCAGCCTCAATGTAAAGAATTCAACATTTTGCAAATGAAACTGGACAGCCATTTGTCTGAAATGGTATAGGGCAGGGGTGTCAAACTGGATTTCTTCGTGGGCCAGATCAGCATTGTAGTTCTCCTCCGTGGGCCAGCCGGGGGAGGGGGAGGGGGGAGACGGGACAGACGCCTCCTGCAGCACCCTGCCAGCCAAAATGAGGCACGGGGGGGGGGGATGTGCGCAGCCCCCACATGGCCCATTTTTGGCCTCCACAGCCTCCTGCAGCACTCTGCCAGCCAAAAACAGACCCCCGCACCCTGTTTTGGCCAACAGACGCACTGTGGGCTGGTCCTTTGATATTTTCAGGCCGGCCCCACGGGCCAGATCTAAGCACCCATGGGCCGGATCCGGCACCCGGGCCTTGAGTTTGACACCCCTGGTATAAGGTGTTGAGCAGGGGTTTAGATTAGAAGACCTGCAAGGTCTCTTTCAACTTTGTAATTTTGTTAAATGGAAGGAAGGAAGGAAGGAAGGAAGGAAGGAAGGAAGGAAGGAAGGAAGGAAGGG
>QLTV01004085.1:2758019-2771553 GCA_003457575.1 Thermophis baileyi
AATAGCAGTTAGACTTATATACCGCTTCATAGTGCTTTACAGCCCTCTCTAAGCGGTTTACAGAGTTAGCATATTGCCCCCAACAATCTGGGTCCTCATTTTACCCACCTCAGAAGGATGGAAGGCTGAGTCAACCTTGAGCCGGTGAGATTTGAACCGCTGAACTGCAGCTAGCAGTCAGCTGAAGTAGCCTGCAGTGCTGCACTCTAACCACTGCGCCACCTCGGCTCTTATATATATATATATTTTTTAAAAAAACAGTAAAAGTAGCAGACCACACAGTAAGGATGTATGTTTGATGAGAAACCATCACCTTGATAAAGCTGGATGAATTTGGGGTAAAGGGCAGAAGGGATCACCCGATCTGGCAGCTCCCGCAGAAATAACTTCAGCAAACTGGCGGCTGAGCTTACGTCAGCCTCTGCGGTGAGATCTACTTGATCTCCACCCTCGTACTTTGTGCGCAGCTGTTCCACTGTTTTCAGGTTACCGTTCACCCTGAAAAGACCTTCCTGCTCGAGACCTGTAATTACATACATAAAAGTAGATAAGACCAGTGGCAGATTTCCTGGCCTGTATTAAAAAATAATAATATGTGGATAGAACAAATGATGGCAAAACTCATAAAACCAGGTGCTCTCCACCTTTCTGGACCAGGAAACTCAGATCCAGGGTGCACATCCAGGAGCAGGTCGGAACGAGCACTAAAGCAGGGGTGGGGAACGATGGCCCTTTTATGACTTGTGGACTTCAACTCCCAGAATTCCTGAGCCAGCATAGCTGAAGATGCAGTTTTTTAAAGCCCCATTGGTGAAAAACTGCACATAGGAAGTTAACATAGTGAGAACGGACAATGCTGCAAGTTTTCTCACTAATGTTAGGAAATGAGCCTTCAAAGAAAGTAGCTTCCTTCCCATTGGCCTGGGTCTCTAAAAGAACTACAGATAGTTCTTAGAAATAGAATAACAGAGTTGGAAGGGACCTTGGAGGTCTTCTAGTCCAACCCCCTGCTTAGGCAGGAAACCCTACACCACTTCAGACAAATGGTTATCCAATCTCTTCTTAAAAACTTCCAGTGCTGGAGGATTTACAACTTCTGGAGGCAAGTTGTTCCACTGATTAATTGTTCTAACTGTCAGGAAATTTCTCCTTAGTTCTAAGTAGCTTCTCTCCTTGATTAGTTTCCACCCATTGCTTCTTGTCCTGCCCTCAGGTCCTTTGGAGAATAGCCTGAGTCCCTCTTCTTTGTGGCAACCCCTGAGATATTGGAACACTGCTATCCTGTCTCCCCTAGTCCTTCTTTTCATCAGACTAGACATACCCAGTTCCAGCAACCGTTCTTTATATGATTTAGCCTCCAGTCCCCTAATCATCTTTGTTGCTTTTCTCTGCACTCTTTCTAGAGTCTCAACATCTTTTTTAGATTGTGGCGACCAAAACTGAATGTACTATTCCAAGTGTGGCCTTACCAAGGCATTATAAAGTGGTATTAAGACTTCATGTGTTCTTGATTCTATTCCTCTGTTTATGAAGCCTAGAACTGTGTTGGCTTTTTTGGCAGCTGCAGCACACTGCTGGCTCATATTTAAGTGATTGTCCACTAGGACTCCAAGATCCCTCTCACAGTTACTACTAATGAGCAGGGTACCACATATTTATTTGTTGTTGAATGTTTTTTATTAATAGTTTTTATATTTTTATAATGTTTTTATTGTTGTAAGCCGCCCAGAGTCCTCCGGGAGTTGGGCGGCATAGAAATAAAACTAACTTAACTTAACTTACTGTACCTGTGCATTTTGTTTTTCTTGCCTAAATGTTGAACCTTACTTTTTTTACCACTGAATTTCATTTTGTTAGATAACGCCCAATGTTCAAATCTGTCAAGATCCTTCTGTATCTTAAGCCTATCTTCTGTAGTGTTGGCTATTCCTGCCAGCTTGACTTACAGCCATTCACTTAGTGACCATTCTAAGTTACAACAGCAGTGGAAAGAGTGATTTACGACTGGCCATCGCACTTACAACCCATGGAGAATCCTCGCAGTCATGTGGCCCAAATTTGAACACTTTGCAACCCAAATGTATTTTTTAACGGTGGAAGCTTCCTCAGGTCATGTGATTGCCATCTGTGATCTTCCCAGCTGGCTTCTGACAAACAAAGTCAACGGGGGAAGCCAAACTCGCTTAACAACGGCAGTGATTCGCTTAACAACATGGGAAAATGTCATAAAATTGGGTGCAACTCACTTAACCACGGCCTCCTTAGCAACAGAAATTTTGGTCGTAAGTCGAGGACTACCTGTACAGCTAAGGAAAGAGGAATATCCACAAAGCCATTGCTATTCAGAGCTCCTAGAAAAGGACTTGAAGCTTCTGTAACTATATTTATTAAATAACACAGTGGAGCAAAGGCCACAGAGAAGAACAGTTTCTAAGATGCGAAAGCTAGTGTTCAAATCCCACTTGACTTACACATTAAGTGAGCTACAAACTCTCCATTCCATTTCATCAGCCATTTGGGTATGATTGCAATGCCCCATCTAACAAGGTTAATGTAAGAAGCTGTCAATATGCTAAACGTTGCAGAATCAAGGGGGGGGGGAAACCCTCAAATACTCAGAATGAACAGAAATCCCAGTCTGCCATCTGCTGGAGAACATGAAAAAATTGTAGAGAAACAAGTTTGATTTCAAGTCTTCTTTAATCTGGCACCATTCAGATGTGTCAGGATTTCAAATCTAGAAATCTGTCTGAAAAGCTGTGTGGGAAATGTTTGGAACCGCAGTCCAACACATTTGGGCATAAAATCAGTCATTTCCATGCCCCTGGTTTCAACATCCCCCTCTCCCAGTTCTTAAATTCAGTTAAGGCTGTGCCGTGCGAGTGTTGATTCTTTGAGAGTCATTCTCTTTGATCTCTGGTTTCCTAAGTTTGTATATTTTGCATGTACTGGGCATGAAACTCCCAAAATTCACAGCCAGCAAGGGAATCTTACGTAGTTCTACATATAGTCATCGACTTTCAACATTAATGGAGCCTGCCAATTACGGTCATTAAGTCGTGTTGGTCATTAAGTGGGTCACCCACGTGACCAATTCAATTTTATGACCTTTTTTGCAGGGGTTGTTAGGCGAACCAAAGGTTCGCTATGGGCACGTTTTGCTGAAAACTGGAAGAAAATGCCGGGTCTTTGCAAAAACGTTGTAAAACGGGAGCCTGCCCATTACACTTGTTAAGTTGTGACATTTATCAGCAGGTCATCAACACCCGAGCAACCCAACTTTACAACTTCTTTGCAGTGATTGTTAAGCAAACCATAGTTGCTAAGTGAATCCACAGTCATTAAATGAACCCACTGTTTGCTATGGTTTTTTTCCTGCCAAAAACAAGAAATAAACACTGATTTTTAGCAAAAAAACAAAAAAACAAAACTCCATTGTAAATTGCAGCTGTATAACCGTGGGACACAAAAAACAGCCATAAATGCAAGCAGGTTGCTGACTGTCTGAAATGCAGTCACATGACTACAGAGGGGGAGTGACCATCAGAACTGGGTTATAAGCAGTGGTGAAATCTATTTACCTTCTCTACAGGTTCGGAAGCGCTCGCTCCGCGCGCTTTTTGACCCGTGCTCCGCTCGCGCACGGGCTTTTTCACCCTCTGCGCATGCGCAGAACACTTTACGCATGCGCAGAGGGTAAAAAACAAGAAAATGGTGACGTCCGGGCAGGTGGGCGGAGCCTCGCGCTGCCGTCGCTACCGTTTCTCCGAACTACCGGTGGGCGCCGCTACCGGTACGCCCGTACCGGGCCGAACCGGTAGCATTTCACCCCTGGTTATAAGTACCTTTTTTGGGGGGGTGTCCATCATAACTTCGAACAGTCACTAAGAGAGCAGTCGTAAGTCAAGGACTACCTGTATTTCTGAACCTCAGCAATATTAAGATGTACAGATAGTCCTTGACTCACAACAGCTTGTTTAGTGCCTGTTCCAAGTTAACACTGAAAAAAGTGACTTATATGACCGTTTTTCACACTTATGACCATTGCAGCATCCCTGTGGTAACATGCTCAAAATTCATATGCTTGGCCACCGACTCACATTTATGATGGTTGCAGTGTCCCGGGATCATGTGATCCCCTTTAGCGACCTTCTGGCAAGCAATGGGGAAGCCAGATTCGCTTAACAGCCGTGTTACTAATTTAACGGCTGCAGTAACAACTGTGGCAGTAAGGGTCGTAAAATGGAACAAAACTCACTTAACAACTGTCTCACTTAGCAACAGAAATGTTTGGGCTCAATTGTGATTGTAAGTCGAGGGCTATCTGTATAAACTTTAATCTCACAGAATTCTCCAGCTAGAATTTGGAAAGTTGAAATCCATACATCTTCAAGCTGCTGAGGTTGAGATACATGGATTTAAGCTAAGACGTCCCAAGGATTCTAGCCTCTTTTGAAAGCAAAGGGTTCAAAGACCACCCCCCACCCACCCCCACCATCATTTTGGTTGTCTTCTTCATTTTGGGGGAAAGCTTCTCTCTACCACCTGAACTTTTGTTCCTTGCTGTGATTTATAAGTCATAAAACATTTGGCACCAGTAAAATGTTTTTCTTCGGAAACCCTGGAGAAGAGGGGACAGCAAGCAGGCTGAAAATGGGTGACAGCTGACTTGGGACCAATCCATCTTTTTCAAGGCAACCTACCTCACAGGGTTGATGAGGTGTGAGCGTTTTTTAAAACAGGCCGTCTTGAGTTGACCAAAAATAAAAGTGGAAACAAAACAAAACGCATTGCTTTGTAGAGAATAAAGTTTCTCAACCTTGGTCACTTTAAGACGTGAGGACTTCAACTCCCAGAATTCCCCAGCCAGCATAACTGGCTGGGGAATTCTGGGAGTTGAAGTCCACGCGTCTTAAAGTGACCAAGGTTGGGAAATCTTAGCTTAGAAATACACAAGTTTTCCTTTCTTTTTTTTAAAGAACTTGCTAGTAGCTTACCGTGCCAAGACAGATATTCTACAATATCCCACACCACTGTTGGGATTCCACACTTGCTCAGCCCTTCTTGCTGCATTTCCTGAAGACTAGTGCCAAACAACCTCCGGTGGTGACAGGATCTCTTCTGTCTGCTCGGGGGCGGGATGGCAATCTTTTTCATATCTTCTTTAAGCCTGACCGCTGAGTTACTTTGCTTGAAAGGACACAAAAAGGGAGAACACCCGATCAGAGTGACGATGGGAGGTGGCATGGCTTCACAAATCACTCCTTTCCGAGGGAACTTGAGGGATCAACTCCAGAAGCTTCCCTGAGGTCGAGATTCCAGGCAGGCCTTCTAAAAAGGTCTGGGACAGATCGTGCACAGATACAAACACAGACACCGTGGTTGAACAGGAAAAAGAAAGTCAATAGGAGTGGCCTGAATCCGTAGCCAAGCAACTGAGTGGATAACTTAGAAACATTCAAGCTGCATTACCAGAGGAAACTGTGGGCGGAGCGGAAATTAAATGTATTCAATGAATGGGCGCTGTTTCTCTGAAAAATGAGTGTAAACATAGATGTAATATTATGCAATGGCAAAGGACAGATCAAGTCTAACGTGGTAACACAACGCTGAAATGTGGATTTGTAACGCAGCCGTGTGCAGACAGGCGTGGCATTTTCCATTCTTGTAGGCCATTTGCCCCGTAGCAGAACGTCATGCTTGTAAATTAAAAAATTATCTCAGTGTCTCATTAGGGAAGGGTTGCCCAGGCCAAAGGTCAAGTTCTGGCATCTCTAGACAAGGCCTGAGGGATGCACCAAGAAAGAAAGAAAGAAAGAAAGAAAGAAAGAAAGAAAGAAAGAAAGAAAGGAAGGAAGGAAGGAAGGAAGGAAGGAAGGAAGGAAGGAAGAAGAAAGAAGGGAGAAGGGACAAAGAGAGAGAGAGAGAGAAAGAAAGAAAGAAAAAGTAGGTAGGAAGGAAGGAAGACAGAGAGACAGAAGAAGGAAGGAAGGAGGGAGAGAACAAAGGAATCAAAGAAAGGAAAAAAGGAAGATATTAGAATTATTTCAATTCACCATATACTCTGTGCTTGCAACTTTACAATTGCTTCTATCAGCATTAATGTTGCAGCCTCCATACTTGACCCCAGATGTCCTGAGGGGGAGGGCAGAAGCCAGGCCCACCCCAAGTACAGCCAAACAGATCATTGTATGCAGGATCCACTATATCTAATGAGGAGACAGAGGCATGTGGGGAAAGGCCTATGCACCCATTCCTTACCCCGCCTCTGTTTCTAATTATTTAAGTCACCATTTTAAAGCTACCAGTTTGAGAAACACTGCTTTTAAGCTGTGTATAATTAAAGCAGCCATATACATATATCAGCAAATATAAATAAAAAACAATGCATAAAATATAATTTTACCTGAAAAATTAACTTCTGGGATTATTACTCTCCCCCCACCCCCACTCTATGTAGTCTACAGAGGTGGAATTTCCTATTGGGTTACTCAGGTCTGACTATTCATGTTATAATTTAGCTGGGAGTTAAATTATATACACTGTTTATAAAAATTACTAATATAATTTGCCTAGAAAGCAGATGTAATCATATTGTTCATCCGTTTTTAGGAAATTTTTGCCCTCCCCCAGCCCCCAGGAGCACTCTGCAGACCTCCCAAACCCTCTGCCCACCCCGTTTTTGCAAAAAATGGGCCATTTTTTGCCTGTTTTTCACAAAAACAGGGGCGTTCTTGCCCTCCCCCAGTCCCTAAGAGCACTCTGCAGACCTCCCAAACCTTCTGCACACCCGTTTTTGCGTGGGGTGGGGCTTCGGGAGGCCAAAAATGGCTGTATTCGGTGTATAAGACGCACCAACATTTCCACCCTCTTTGGGAGGGGGGGAAGTGCGTCTTATACTCTGAAAAATACAATATATTGAATGAAGTGTTTCAAATCGTGTTAAATCTTGCCTGCTTCTGATTGTTTAAAAAGTGCTTCTGCAAACAGGCAACAAGTGGCACGTTTATAATCACTACTTCAAGCATCTTCATCCTGCAGGCAGACGTGCAAGCACTTGCTTTAGAGATCAACAGCCTGACAATTTCAATCACTTTTACTGACAAAAGTACCTCAGCAAAAAGAACAGTAAAATCCCCAAATCAGAAGTCCTCACATAAGGGGAAATCCTATTTAGAGAAGCCAACCACATTTCCCTCACGCCTCTTCTTCTAAAACATGCAGACTGCCACTTGTGCAACTGTGAAATTATTGTGAAATCGAATGCTGCAAATTCCTGAACCACAGGCTAGCACTGAAATAACTTTTCAAAACAGTAATAAAATCCAACAGGGGTAAAACAACACCACCACAAGCTGGACAAGATCTCACTTTACTGTAGTTTTCCAGGCATGGACCCAAATGCCACTGAACAAATACTGAATCAAGAAATGATTTCCCAGAGCTAAAAATAATACCCCCAAAGCAAGCAAACCCTCTCCTGATGTTTATGGGAGGCAACATCTGTCCCAGAAGGCTATAAGGGGTCTTTGATGCTCTCTGAACTTGGTTGGTTCCTTGCAGACGTTTCATTACCCAAACTAGGTAACGTCATCAGTGCATAATGTCTATGGAGATTCTCAATCATCCAGATCATGGTTGTCCCAAGGTTGCTTTTTTTCAGTAATGAAATGTCTTCAAGGAAACCACCAAGCTCAGAGAGCACCAAGTAACACTCATTTCAACCCTGAGCTACAAATATTCTTACAGTAAATGTACAAAGGTAGCCCTTGACTTACAACAGCTCCTTTAGTGACCAATAAAGGAGAATATTTGAAGCTCAGGGTTGAAATGAGGGGGTCCTTGGTGCTCTCTGAGCTTGCTTGCAGAGCACTGACGATGTTACCTAGTTAAGGGTAATGAAACGTCTGCAAGAAAACAAGCAATCTCAGAAAGCACCAAGGACCCCTTTAGTGACCGTTCAAAGTTACAACGGGACTGAAAAAGGCGACTTAGGACACGTCTTTCACACTTACAAACTTTGTAGGATTTCCACGGTCACTTGATCAAAATTGAAATGTTTGGCCATCACCGACTCATATTTATGACAGTGGCAGTGTCCCAGGGTCACGGGATCTCACCTTTTGCGACCATCTGACAAGAAAAATTCAGTGGAGAAGCCAGATTCCCTTAACAACCGTGGCAAGAAAGATTGTAAAATGGGGCAAAACTCAAATTAATCAATTAACGATGTCTCGCTTAGCAAACTTTTGGGCTCCATTGTGGGTGAAAGTTGAGAAATACTTGTATTGCAATGGTTCCTGATTATAATATATTATATTATACATTATATTACATATATATTATAATATACTAATTATATTATTATAATCGGAGGCTAGGAGAAAAAGATGGCAAATATCTCCAACAATAAAGTAAAACAGACCGCCTAACCCCGGCAGGGCAGCTACAGCGAATAACAATCCAGAGGGTCGCGCATTCACCGAGTAGCGCAGCAAAGGCGTTCAAACCCGCGCGCGCTTTCGCCCACCTCCCCCTGCTGCACGCTCGCTTGCTTGCTCGCTCGGCCGCCCGCCCGCGTGCAAAAACACGCACCCACGGCCTTCTTTCTCCCGCTCTCCACGCCTACCGACCGCCAGGCAGCCCGTACTCACACAGATGGCCAAGGCGCCTGCCCCCATCCTTTCAAAAGGGGCTGGAAAGAAGCGAGGCGGCCGGGAGAGGTTGCAGGCCCGGAAGGCGGAATCTCTTCGCGCGTAGTTTTATCCCCGAGGTCCACGGCCAGCGAGCGCCGCTAAAACCTTGCCCCGCGAAGTTAAGTTTCCCTTCGCGCGCGGGATGCCCGCGGCTGACATCGAGAGCTGGAAAGCGAACTCTTTAAGTCGGCCCTGGAAGTCACGTGACCCGGGGCTTCCCAGTCAAGCCACATCTTCCCCGGAAATTCCAGGGATTTCACGGGAGGCTGGCGAGGAATGCCCTGCTGGAAGTCGGTCGTAGCCCAGCGGGCAGAAGCAGCCGGCATAGCGTCTTCGTGTATATATACAGTATATGTAATATTATAGTATACTATAATACACTGTAATACTATATATATCAAGGATGCCTTTATTTGTGTGTGTGTGTGTGTGTGTGTGTATCACACAGACACACACACACACACACACAAAAGGTATCCTTTATATATATATATATATTTGGGATGTAGGCATCCCAAATATATATATATAAAGGATGCCTTTATAGTGTGTGTGTGTGTATGTATGTGTGATACACAGACACAGACACACACACACATATATATACACACACACACTCACACACACACACTATACATATATTTTGGGATTCAATTTCCTCTTCTTACTAATATTTCTCAGAGATTTTATGTCTCTGAAAGTCAACAGAAACATAGTTTTCAAATATTCTCCCTTAGCAAACATTTTCTGATTCACTCGGCTGTCATTCAATTGTTTTAGACTGCCAGACACACATGACAGAGACAGAGACAAAATTTCCGTATGCTATAAAGAGTTCCGGTATACATTCTAGGAGTATGATTGTCAGCAGCTATCAGAGGTAGAATCACAGATCTTGGATTCTTGTTGTGGATGTGTACCACACACACATACATACATACACATACATACATACACATACATACATATATTTATTTATTTTGGGATGCCTTTATAGTAAGATCTGTTGGTCAGAAAAGATGCTACCTGACTCCTGATGCAAGGAAGGAGGATCCTCGGAGGAGTTTCGACAAAGCAGGAGTATTTCCGTCCAAGAACTTGAGATCGTGAGCTGGTTGTGCTGAGCAGGCATTTTTAAATGCAACTGAGACCTGTTTCCTGTTTGGGTGAGGGCTCCGTTTCTTGTACCCCTACCTACCTCAAGCATTTGTGAGCTGCTTTGGATCGGTCTGAAAAACTTTGCAAAACAAGCGAAACAAACTCTTCAATGGGAGAGGTTCTAATTACCGTTTATAGACCTAAAATTCTTAATCCAGACCTCTATTTCTTTAGGGCAGTATTTCTCAACCTGAGCGACTTTTAAGACATGTGGACTTCAACTTCTCAGAATTCCCAACCAGCTGGCTGGGGAAATCTGGGAGTTGAAGTCCAGAATTTGAAAATTGCCAAAGCAGCCTTTCCAATCTGGAACCATCCATATGGGTCTAAAACCAGAAACTTTGTAGGTGGTCAGTCAGTCAGAGAGATGGAAGTAAAACTGCCCATCCCCATGCTTGTGCTTGTTTTCCACCAAGAATGTAGTTGTTTTCTTTTGTCTGACATCGGTAGTTTCCAAGCTGCTATCTGAAATGGAACAGACTTAAAGTATTGGGCTCCACAGTATTTATGTTCTCACTCTGCTTACTTGAGAACTCCAAAGAACTGGCATGAGCTCCTCACATTTAGTTGTCAACAGTTTAGAAAATGGGACCAGGTGAATAAAAAAAGACTGTTAAGGAATATCCAGTATCTAGAATATTTAGTTCAGGAAGTTCAAACTTCCATTGGGAATAATTGTGAACATTGTGAATAGGCCAAGGGTGTCAAACACAAGGCCCGCGGGCCGGATTCAGCCCACGATGTGGTCAGATCCGGCCTGTGGGACTGGCCTGGAAAATGTAAGGGGCCGGCCTGCGTCGCTTCAGCCCGGTCTACCCAACACGAAGAGGAAACATCGGGTCAGCGTGGCTTCAGCCTGGTCTACCCAATGCAAAGAGGAAACATGCCAGCAGTTTGGGGAGTGGTGTCAAGCTGGCCACGCCCATCCAGTTGGCCCTACCCACCCAGTCGCCCCCCTGCCCCCCAAGGTCAACCACAGCCCTGATGTGGCCCTCAATGAAATTGAGTTTAACACACCTGGAATGGGCAGTGCTATTCATCTTGACTGATCTATATTGCAGTATTACTAAAATGCAATACAGGTAGTTCTCGAAGTACGACCACCATTGAGCCCAAAATTTCTGTTGCTAAGTGAGACGTTTGTTAAGTGAGTTTTGTCCCATTTTACGACTTTTCATGCCACAGTTGTTAAGTGAATCACTGCAGTTGTTAAGTTAGTAACACAGTTAAGTGGCTTCCCCATTGACTTTGCTTGTTGGAAGATTGCAAAAGGGGACCACATGACCCCAGGTCTCTGAAACGGTCATAAATATGAGTCAGTTGCCAAGCATCTGAATTTTGATCACATGATTGTGGAGAGACTGCAATGGTTGTGTGAAAAATGGTCATAAGTCACTTTTTTCAGTGCCGTTCTAACTTTGAACAGTCACTAAATGAACTGTTGTAAGTCGAGGACTACCTGTACAGGTAGTCCTTGACTTATAACAGATCACACAGTAACCGTTTGAAGTTATAACGGCATTGAAAAAAGTGACTTATGACCATTTTTCCACACTTATGACCGTTACAGCATCCCTATGTTCATGTGATCAAAATTCAGATGCCTGGGTAGCAGTGATGACCTTGGAAAAGGTATTCAGATGCTGTGACAAGTGTGTGGAAATAAAAGTAGGAAACAGAATACAAGTAGTCCTTGACTCACAACAATTCATTTAGGGTCCACTTGAAATTACAACAGTATTGAAAAAAGTGACTTATGACCATTTTTTCACACAACTCATATTTATGACGGCTGCAGTGTCCTGGGGTCATGTGATCATCTTTTTGCGACCTTCTGCCAGTAGAGTCAGTGGGAAGCCAGATTGACTTAACAACCGTGTTACTAATTTAACAACTGCTGTGATTCACTTAACAACTGTGGCAAGAAGGTTCATTAAACGGGGCACCACTAAAATGTTTTTCCTAGGAAACCCCAGAGAAGAGGGGACATCACACAGGCCTGTATTTGTACAAGTAGTCCTTGACTTACTACCATTCACTTAGTGGCTATTCAAATTATGATGGCACTGAAAAAGTGACTTACGACTTATGACCATTGAGGCATCCCCACAGTCACATGATCAAAACTCTGGCACTTGGTAACCAGCATGTATTTACATCGCCAGTTGAGACAATCCTGGCTCCTAACAAGCAGTCATTGGGGGAGGCCAGATTCACATAAGGACTGCATGATTCACTTAACAATGGTGATCTGCTTAACAACAATCGCAAAAATGTCATAAAATTGGGTGCAACTCATTTAACCTCTGCTTTGCTTAGCAATGGAAATTCTGGTCCCAATTTTGGTCGTAAGTCAAGGATTACTTGCATTGTGACGCTGCCCACCTACACAGAAGAGATACAGCATCTTCTGTAATACTATCTAGTCACTGTGATGAAAACACTAAACTCCTGTGGATGCCCAAGTAGATAACTATATAATTTGGCCAAAGAAGATGGTCATTCTTAGGTATATTTGCATTATCCCTTACTCACTTCGAAAGATAAATTTTGTGCTACAGTTTTTTGTTGTTGTTATTTCTCATAAATATGGACACTGAACCAAAACTAATTGCTTTTCTGCTCACTGGTTGCAATGGAAGGGATTTGGATGTATTTTTTAAACTGCTCATTAAAATCACCAGTAGGCTTAAAAAAAACCCCTTCTTTGGTTGGATTATACCTAACCTGAACACATTTTTATGATCTCTATGATGAAAGTAGAAACCGCAATACTCATAGGCAGTTTTCAGAGAACAGAAACCATCAAGTCCAGGAGTAAAATGTACTTTTGCTTGTAAAACCTGCATGCTAGCTGGGGAATTGTGGGAGCTGAAGTTCATATATCTTAAAGCTGCTGCAGGTTGAGAAACACTGCCTTAAAGTGACAAATATCACAATCCTGAGAAGGAATAGCTACTGGTAGGTTATTTCAAAATACATAGTTTCCTGATATATGATATATAGAGCGCTGTGGTGGCACAGTGGTTAGAATGCAGTATTGCAGGCTGACTGCCGATTGCCAGCAGTTCGATTCTCCCTGGCTCAAGGTTGAGTCAGCCTTCTATCTTTCCAAGGTCGGTAAAATAATTTAATTTATTTGTCAAGCATATATGATTACAAGCAAAGTATAGACAAAGTATAAACATGATTCTATATATATACCGTGTTTCCCCGAAAATAAGACACGTCCCGATAATAAGCCCAACAGGGCTTTTCGGGACATGCGTTGAAATAAGCCCCCCTGAAAATAAGGCCCTCCCCATTACTTTCCGGGGAAAGGGGGGGCATGCCGGGAGGCGCTCTTTTTGCGGCGGGCACTCTTTTGCCGGGAGAGAGAGAGCAAGCGAGAGGCGGGTGCACGCACACCCCACAAGACTGGCTCGGCTCCTCTGGGCTCTGCCTATGGCAGCTTTTGAAACGCGCTCCTGCCTCCGAGGAAGAGGAGGGGAGCGTCGATCCCTGCCTAGCCACCTCATCACAGGCAGGAGCGTTTCAAAAGGCTGGCAGAGGCAGAGCCCAGAGGAGCCCGAGAGTGCCCGGCGCAAAAAGAGCAGCTCCCAGCCGGGAGAGAACGAGAGAGAGAGCGAGAGAGAGCAAGCGAGAGGCGGGAGGGGGAAGAAACTCTCGCGGGCTGCCTG
>QLTV01004085.1:2777346-2813277 GCA_003457575.1 Thermophis baileyi
GCGGGCGGCTGGGGGGGGGCGGGGGGTGGTTGGGGGTTGGTGGGGGATAGAAGCTGAGGGGGGTTCATGTGCAGAAACTGAGGGGGGTTCATGCATAGAAGCTGAGGAGGAGTTCATGTGTAGAAGCTGAGGAGAGTTATGTGCAGAAGCTAGGGGGGTTCATGCGTAGAAGCTGAGGAGGGGTTCATGTTAGAAGAGGGGTTCATGCGCAGAAACTGAGGGGGGTTCATGCATAGATGCTGAGGGGGTCATGCGCAGAAACTGACGGGGTTATGCGCAGAAGCTGGGGGATTCGTGCACAGAAGCTGAGGGGTTCATGTGCAGAAGCTGAGGGCGGATTCATGTGCAGGAGCTGAGGGGGGGTTTCATGTGTAGAAGCTGAGGGGGGTTCATGCGCAGAAGCTGAGGGGGGATTCATGAGCATGGGGGGTTCATGTGTAGAAGCTGATGGGGGTTAATGCGTAGCAGCTGAGAGGGGTTCATTCATAGAAGCTGAGGGGAGTTCATACGCAGAAACTGAAAGCTGAGAGGGGTTTATGCCCAAAAGCTGAGGGGGGGTCATGCGTAGAAGCTGAGGGGGGGTCATGTGCAGAAACTCAGGGGGGTTCATGCGTAGAAGCTGAGGAGGAGTTCATGTGTAGAAGCTGAGGAGGGGTTCATGTGTAAAAGCTGAGGGGAGTTATGTGCAGAAGCTAGGGGGGTTCATGCACAGAAGCTGAGAGGGGTTCATGCGCAGAAGCTGAGGGGTTCATGCATAGAATGGGGGGTTCATGTGTAGAAGCTGATGGGGGTTAATGCGTAGCAGCTGAGAGGGGTTCATTCATAGAAGCTGAGGGGAGTTCATACGCAGAAACTGAGGGGGTTCATGCATAGAAGCTGAGGGGGGGTTCATGCACAGAAGCTGAGTGGGGGTTCCTGCGTAGAAGCTGAGGGGTGTGTGTCTTTGATTGCAACATTGCCGTCACCATCTTGCAGATTTCAGCCTCCTCCCCCATTCTGCAATAGCTGCCTTTGATTTTTGCATGAAATTGAAAGAGAACATTCAGTATTTTATTTTTAGCTCTCAAAGTTAACAGCAGGTGGCAGTATTTATTTATTTGATCCTTTCGCTTCTGCATTTCTGTCAAAAAGAAAAGAATGCCCTGATTCCAAGTCACATTTTTCTTTTGTCGGGAGCAGAAATCAAAGCCTTTGTCCCTAGTCAAATTCCAAGTGATCAGAGTGAGATTGCAGAAGACTTTCCTTGGTAATGTATGCATTTAATTCAAACCTCACCATCGTTCAGTGCCTTCAAGACACTGAAATTTTGCCCTAAAATATGGGTGAGCAACCCATGCCTCCTTCTTTTGCTAGAATGCTAGAATTATAATAACCCAACTTCTGACTTAAAAGTAGGTTAGGAAGCTACAGAAAAATGTATTCTGTAATTTGTTCCCTATGGTTTGCACACCTATAAGACTCTCACTTGCCAAAAAAAAAAAAAGGCCCACATGCACCTGCCAAGTCCCACTGGTACCTGCTCCCACACAATGTGACCATTGGCTGCTGTATAAAATCCTCCAACCCCCCTCAAAAAAGGAGATATTTTTTAATGCATTTATTTAGCATATTGCAAGGAGGGAGGAAAAAAAGGAGGAGGAAGGGAGGGAGCTTTTAGCTGCTGAAATTATCTGTTCCAGCCACAAACTGCTGTGTTTCTCTGTCATAAGCTTTGTTGTTGGGAAGAGAGATGTGGCAAACAGTATAATGCTCTTTGCAAATTAAGAGCTTCATACAAAAGTTCTAGAACTCGAAAGAGTTTACATTTTGCTCATAGTTATTTTGTTTATAAAAATCCTGATCCAGCCAGATTCTATTATTATGACAGCATCTTGATATATAAGACAAAGCTGAAATATCCTATCATTTTAGAAATGTGACTTGGTTTTTGTGAGATAGAGGTACTGAAAATGTTAACCTCTTAAGCATGGATGTGTTGTTGAATAGGCAAAAATGTTGACATATTAAAGAAAACCAAAATTCCTTATTCTTCTCCATATTATTGTTCTATCATCGTTAAAGTGGCTAGATGACTTTTATTGTCTGGCTCAGAGAATAAAATACCACTTTTAATGCCTCTTTCTCCCACTTAGACAAGGATCTGGAATTCAGGACTATAAAAGGGAATGTGTGCTTGTGATGGGGTTGTGTCCAGCCACTGGACAAATTTGTACTTAGATAATCTTGCATTGCCACACTGCAAAGTCAAACAGGATATCCACCTGGTAGTGGTACTGAGCTACAGTTATTGATTCATTAACTGTAGCACTTCTGACTTGGTATTCTGAAAGATTTTCTACTTTGCCTTTCAAGCAGTTAGCAGGGTGACTAACAAAGGTGAAAGAAAGAATGCATCCAGCAAAAAGGCAGGTAGTCCTCAACTTACAACCACAATTGAGCCCAAAATTTATGTTGCTAAGTGACTTTTGCCCCATTTTACAACTTTTCTTGCCACATTTGTTAAGCGAATCACTGCAGTTGTTTAATTAGTAATACGGTTGTTAAGTGAATCTGGTTTTCCCTTGACTTTGCCTGTCAGAAGGTCGCAAAAGGGGATCACATGACTTTGGGATACTGCAACCGTCATAAATGTGAGTCTTTGTCAAGCATCCAAATGTAAATCATGTGACCATGGGGATGCTACAATCATCATAAGTGTGAAAAATGGTCGTAAGTCACTTTTTTCAGTGCTGTTGTAACTTCAAAATGTCACTAAATGAATTATTGTAAATCGAGGACTACCTGTAAAACAAAATCTCATCAGAAGTAAGAAATGAAAGGTGGTTCTTTTAAACGCAAATCTTGAGCAGAGATAAAATTTAAAAGTTAAGAGGCCTTAGAAAGCAAACAACTCTTCCTGAAGTACAAGCAATGACATTATCATTTATTTATTTATAATTATGCATGTAAACACTTTTCTTTCAGAAATTTAAGATGGTGCAAATAAGAGAGCAGATTCTTCCTTCATATTTTTTTTCCCTCAGGAAGCTGTGTCTTGTGAGAAAGTGTGGCTGGGAAGATCCAGAGGGCCAACCAAAATTCCCAGTCCAGTTCTTAATACTGCACTTTTCTTACACAATGGTAAGAAAAATATCCCTTGGAAAAATAATATGCTCAACAATATAATGAGCGCGAGAAGGGATAGACAGAGGATTTTTTTTTTAACTTTTGGAAGATCGACTTCTCCAATCAAATATCTACATGTCTTAAGCATACAGTATGGTACCAGTGGTATCAGGATGATATCAATACTATTGTTTGAACCTCAGCAGCACCATATTGAGAAATTGGAGGGCTTATAGAAAGAACATATGGGCTTCCCAAAGGTGTTTTTCAAAAGGCAACTGGACTTTCTTTGTTTTTTCCCTGAAGATCTGTCGCTTCTCATCCAAGAAGCTTCTTCTGAGAACTGAAGAGAACCAAAGAAGCTTCTTGGATGAGAAGTGAAACGTCTTCAAGGAAAAAACAAAGAAAGTCCAGTTGCCTTATGAAAAGCACTTTTGGTACAACCATGACCTGGATGATAATCTCCACAGACATTTAGCTAAACGTAGGGGCTGCATTTACGTTCCTGAGACCTGATCTCTCTACCTGAGGACTAGAGGTAGTCCTGGAATTATGACCGTTATGGAACCTGGTCATCCTGGTTGTAAATCATGATGTTCATAAATTGGATCAACCACATGATTAACCCAATTTTATAACCTTTTTTGCGGTGGTTGTTAAATGATGGTATTCATTTATTTATCAAATTTATAGGCCGCCCATTTTACCTCAAGGTAAGTAGTAAAGTGCAGTCATAAAGCAATGCTGCAGTTGTAAAGCAATCACTGCAGTCATTAAGTGAACATGATGGTTTTATGTGAACCTATGGACTGGTTTTGCCCCAAAAAATGAGTAAATGCCATATTTTGGCAAAACTCTCATAAACATGGAAACATGATTGTGAGATGCTGCAAATGGACGTAAATGCAGGCCGGTTGGTTAGCGCCCAAAGTGCAGTCATGTGGCCTAGCTGTCAGAACTTTGAATCCAAATCCATTGTAACACTAAGTGACCTGTCATAGATAGAGGAGTACCTCAGATCTTTGGAATTTGGGAAACAAAGACTGGTCATTGCTTCATGTGCTTGGAAACATTGAGTTGCTAATGCTGGTTTTGCTACATTGGCCTAACAGGTAAGTCCACCAATCCCCAAGAGAGGACAACTGATTGAAGGCCTCCTCCACCTCAGAGTTATCATTGTCTAGATTTTGTTCTTTGAAGCTGCTTTTGGATACATACACATGATTTTTGTGCTGGTGGTTGTTATATGGAGGGATTGCCTATTTACAAAATGGCTTCCAAGAAAGGTGTGGCCAATTACAAAATATTTATTGGAAAGCAGATTGAAGAGGCAGTTCCCTGTTCTTCATAGCACTTTTTTTTGTCTTTTAAGGACCCCGTAATCCCTTGCATCGGGGTGGAGTCGGGGCAACTGAATGGAGCTGAGTGTTTACTGGCCGGATGCCCTTCCTGTCACCAATGCGGAGTTCGCAGCAGATATATTCTCATTGTGGCCAGAGAGAGAAATATCTGCCACTACCTTAGGATTGAACTCATAGCCTCCTGATTGTGAGGTGAGAGCTCCCCCTCTAGGCCACAGCACCACTCCTGTTCTTCATAGCATACCATTCCTTAATTTAAATGGGTCTCTCTTGTTTGCACAAGTAAGCATGTAAACCAAGCACTGACTGCAGCCACTTCCTTTTTGTTTTCTTTAAGTAAAGGTGATGCTAGACATTGGCATTCCGTTATTTATTCATGACCTAAAGAGAGACATGAGCAGAGTATATTGCTATATAAATAAAAACACACAATTAAATTACGATTAGGAGAACAACTTATTCTTTCATAAGACGTGCAGTTTGGGGGATATTATATATTGCTTTCAGGTTTTGGATGGAATTCCTTTTCTCCTTATTGAATCTCATAAGGCTACGAGGAAGCCAAAACGATTCAGCCTGACTGGATGGTTCTGTCCCTTTATGTAATTATTGTCTAAGCAGAGTTTATTATAACTTTTCTTACTTTGTTCTTTTTAATACTTAATCAGGTTGAATGAAGTGAGATATCCTTGGAGGTTTTTAAGAATTCTGAGACCATATGCCAAATGCCTCAGGAAGACAATTAGCAGAGCTGGTCTAAGTATAAAACTGTTTAGATAAAATATGCAGAAGAAAAAGATGAGCAGCTAATGAAATGAAAACACTCTTGTCAAGTGAAGTGTGCATTGACACAACCCATACATCTGATTAAATGAGATGACAACAGTAAACCAGGAGAACGGCTTACCTTCAGAGCAGAGGTGGGTTCCTCCTGGTTCGGACCGGTTCGCCCGAACCGGTAGCGACCCGCTGGTGATGTCATGATGACGTCACGGAGCCGGTTCGGTCGGTGCCGGTCCATGGACGCCGCCATCTTTTTTTTGAATTTTTTATTATTTTATTTTATTTTTTGAATTTTTTTTTTGAATTTTTTTCGGGGTTTTTTTCTTCTGCGCATGCGCAGAAGCCGAGTTTCCGGCACTGCGCATGCGTCGCCATCTTGTTTTCGGCTTTTTTGGGGGGGGGTTGTTTGCACTGCGCATGCGTGCATCCACGTGGCGCACCCACGCGGTGCGGGAGGAAGCGAACCGGCAGCAAGGTAAGTTAGAACCCACCCCTGCTTCAGAGGTTATGGGTGCTCCATCACTGGAGGCTTTTAAAAAGACAACCATTTATCTGAAATGGTATAGGGTTTCCTGCTTGAGCAAGGGGTTGGTCCAAGGTCCCTTCAAACTCCGTTATTCTGTTAATTGAACGCCAGAAAAAGTTATGTAAAAATTGTGTTTATTAGCATTTAAGGTGCTACAAGACTTTGATTTCTTTAAGAATAAATGTCTCAATAGTTCCCCAAAGTAAAGTTTAAAACAATCACATTTTCAACTAAAAGAAAGAATATAAAATGTGGACTGCTTTGATAGACTTATCCCGAGAAGCCAGTGTATCTGTTCTAATACTAGTCTATGATAGATTCTTACTTCCTTTGTCTTTCAATTGAGTCCAGGTGACCATTATCTTTATATTATGCCCCTTCATGTGATTATTTTTTTAAAAAATGGCATATCAGTCAAGTACCAGATGAACTGCTCTAAAGACTCTTAGGAATTGTTTGCTTGTTCTCCAACCTGCAACCTTGAATTAGACTGCAAGTTCCAGAATTAAGAGCCAACGTGACAGAGAATTCTGGGAGCAATAGTCTCAATTCATCCGGAAAGTGCCAGTTGGAAAACATGTTTTATGTGATATAATATCTAGGTTTGACATCTTATTCTCCTTGGAAGATTGCTGTAGATTCTATAAAACGAAAGGCCCATTTTTTTTTAGTTAGAAAGTCCAATTAGGCCAAGAAAAAAAATCACTTGTCAAGCATGCTACATTCCATTGTAAAGACAAGGCTGAGTCTTTTTCTATGGCTCTTAACGTGATTAAACAAATGAGGCCTACTGGAATGGAACAGAGTTGGATTTTTGAAGGAGTTTCAACAAGCTTGGCTAGGTTCAGGAGGTCCCATCAATAAGCCAAAAATTGACATGCAAGAAAACCACAGAAGGCAAGAGATCCAGTGATTCACTATGATGGCAAGAAAAATTTAAAAAAACAAAAGAAAAAAGAGAATGCTGCAATAAATGTCATATAGTCTTTAATGGGCTCATTAGTTTTCTTGTTTACGTGTTGAAATTTACTGGTTTTGGAAAGTAGCATCGCTGATACTTTTTAGCCTTCCCCCAGATAGATGGCCTTAAGATATTCTGAGACTCCAATTCCCAGAATTCCTAGCACACATATTTCAAGGGCATCTGGTAGGGGAAGGTTGCATTACATTTAACATGGAAAGATTTCAAAATACTGGTGGGGAATGGGTGGGAAGGAGAGGAGAACATACACCCTGCTATGGAAAGAGGCACAAGTCATACTCTTGGAATGACCAGGGCACAAAGCTAAGCTGTAGTTTTAAAACCTACACTTAGATAAAAATACCTATTGAATACAGGTAGTCCTTGACTTATGACCACAATTGAGTCCAAAATGTTGCTAAGTGGAGACAACTGTTAAGTGAATTTTGCCTCATTTTATGACCTTTCTTGCCATAGTTGTTAAGTGAAACATTGCAGTTGATAAGTTAGAAACCTGGTTACAACTCGAGCTGGGGTTGCCCAAGAATACATCAAAATGAAATCCAGACAGCTGTGAGGAAAGGAGATTTGTTTATTCCCAAAAGCAAAGAGATTCCCAAAAGCTACAGAGAAAATGAGGTTCGAAAGAGCTGTTTTATAGGGGAGCTTGTCCTTGGTATGGGTCTTGAGGGGTGTGATGTGTGAATGTGCTGGTTCCTAGGATGACACCTGAGGGGAATGTGTATTTGTAGGTACGTGTCATCTGTGGTGTTTATTCTGGTGAACATGCAATTTTGCTGAGAGACAATTTATATTAACTCTATTTGTGTTTACAGACTTTCTTTGATGTGTGCATTCAGTCTGGGTAATTTATTTGAGGGTTTAAGGAAGTTTATGTAAAGGATTTTCCCCCATTTGCTATTTTATTTGATTAACTTAGTTTTAGCTTAGCTGTCAATTATCTAGCGCAGACCCTGATTCTCAATCCATTGTGGATTTTGTTAATGTTTACGGGAAGATGGAGAGAGTTTAAGGAATAAAATATATTTTGATATAAAACTTGCCTCACTAGTTTGGTAATGAAACATCTGCAAGTAAACCACCAAGCTCAGAGAACACCAAAGACCCCATAATCCCCTTCCCCATATCATATCTACCGTGTTTCCCCCAAAATACGACCTACTCAGAAAGTAAGTCCTAGCTTGATTTTTACACGTGCGCCCAATATAAACCCTACCCCCAAAATAAGCCCTAATTAAGACCCCGCCCACTCCAGGGTGCACAGGTAAAAATTAAGCTAGGGTGGGGTGGAGCTGCCCTACTACTTACCTTCGGACAGTTGCAGCCAGGCCTCACACACCTCGGCCCATTTCTTCTGCAGCTGGCAAGGCTTTCCTGAAGGCCTCTGTAGCCGATAACAGAGCTCCGGATCGATCTGTTATCGGCTGCAGAGGCCTTTAGGAAAGCCTTACTGGTCTTGCCTGATGAAGAAGTTCCTGAAGGCCTCTGGTAGTGAAAAAGAGGCCGGGGGGGTGGGGGTGGGCGAAGTGCGCAAGTGAAGTGAGTCAGTGGATGACATCCCTCCCGAAAATAAGACTTTTTTAGGTGGGGGAAAAAAATATAAGACAGGGTCTTATTTTTGGAGAAACGGGTAGAAACTGCTGGGGTGTTTTGCCCCCCCCTCCAAATTAAGGAAAATTGATCCTCAGGTCTATTCTCTTTCATGTCCAGAGTAAGAGATAGATTCTGCCCTTGGATTCTTAAACGTTCCCTGTGCTCTGTCCCCAGAACAGAGCTCCTATTTCTGCTTCGTCAGGCAAGGGGTAGCGACGTCCTTGGGTTTCAAACAGCTTGCTGGAGAAACCCTTGGAGAAAGCAGATGGCGTTTGCCTGGCTTGAAACGCTGGGTCAAGCAGAAATGCTGTAAATCACAGTGACAAACAGCAGTCACCTCTGCTGGTTCTTTGGCAAACATCTCCCTCTCTGGCACATCCATTATTAGAATGCCATAAAGAGAAATATTAGCTGAAGGAGGTGGCACTCAGCAACCCTGAGGAGCAGATGGAGTGCATCAAACCAATGGGTCATATTGGTGCTTGGCAGCCTCTGTTAGGTCCCTATTATCACCATAGGTTTGGAGCTAACAGTGGCTGTGGCAGAGAGAGAAAAGCCTCCTTAAAAAAAAACTACTTGCTTCACTTTTATTTGTTTTAAAAACAGATATCTTATGATTCTTGATGAATGTATTCTATTTTATTTTTCTTCATGTACACTGAGAGCAAATGCACCAAAGACAAATTCCTTGTGTATCCAATCACACTTGGCCAATAAAGAATTCTATTCTATTCTATTCTATTCTATTCTATTCTATTCTATTCTATTCTATTCTATTCTATTCTATTCTATTCTATTCTATTCTATTCTATTCTATCCTATCCTATCCTATCCTATCCTATCCTATCCTATCCTATCCTATCCTATCCTATCCTATCCTATCCTATATGGGGTCCACCCCCTTGTGTAGTTCAAGGCAGCTTTACAACATTAATACACAACTAAAAAAATGCAAGGGAATATTATCTGTCCATTATGCCTCCACCAAAGAAAATCCCACTTGGTTCAGGGCTGGTACTGAAGCTTTCAATGTTTCAAGTTCTAGGAAGCTTTTTAAACTTGTTTTTATCCTGCCTTTTTTCATATACAATCCAAGGCAGCAAACATTCCAATACTCCTATTTCTGGTGTAAGATCCTCGTCCATTCTTGAATCTGACCTCCATAGGCCATAAAAGATGAATAGGCAGAATGAGAGTGGCTAGAAATCAATCATTGTAGGTAGAGGATCCTAGATTGTTCTTGGTTTGTGATTGTGATGTTGCAATCAAATGAGGAGCCAGATTGTTGGGGGGCAGTATGCTAACTCTGTAAACCGCTTAGAGAGGGCTGTAAGGCACTGTGAAGCGGTATATACTGTAAGTCTAAGTGCTATTGTTATTGCTATTCAACCATTTATGTACAATCCTCTCTGTCATGTTGGCCACCTGGACATTTTTGGCTGTTCCTGGTTAACACTCCTGAAGCAAAGGAGTTAAAGACACTTTAACTATTGGCTTTAGGGAGCTTTTTGTTCAAGGGCAGCTTTGAATGTAAATAAGGAAGCCAAATTCCACAGGGATGGAAATCATACTACGGTACTTGTAGAGAGCATCCACTTCTAGAGCAACCTCTGTTGCCAGAATATAAAAGCTAGCTGAAAAATTCATGGATTTCTAAGTATGGTATTTTAGAAAACGTCATTTATAGTGAAAATTCTTTTTTGTGCATTATTCTTTTACTTCCTGTTCTATCTATCTATCATCTATCTATCATCTATCCATCCATCCATCCATCCATTCATCCATCCAGATAGCTAGATAGCTAGATATAAAATAGATATGTGTGTGTCTGTGTGTGCATGCATGTGTGCATGATAAGAGGAACTAGAACAATCCATGGGAGATACTTGTTAGGACATTGATGTCAGCCTACCAAAGTAGTCCAGACAAGAAGCACCAAGTAGATGCATTAATTCTACTTTGTTGTAAGGCCATGTTAACAGAATCTTGCAAGTCTGATAGTATGTTTCTCCCCCATCACTTTTACAGCCTATGAAACTAGGGAGGGTCCCTTCTGAGATATTTGCCATGTCCCCATTCCTGCTGCAGGCACGGCTGCCTCTTGTTTGACCATTCCTCTGGTTGCGGCTCTTCCCCATCTCCCAAGGACATTCACACATACCATTACCCTGTTTGACCCACTTAACCAGGCTATCAATTGAAACTGTTTACACACAAAGTGTTTGCTCTCCTTCTGTGCCACGTTTGTCCCATCGGTGCTGTGGGCTTCTCCAAGCCAAGGGTAGGACATTAAGGTTGAAAAACCCAAGTCCAAGCAGAAAAGGCATAAACTGCTTCTTTCAAAGACCACCATGTCTCAGCGCGAACAGCGCCTGAAAGAAACATTTTACATAAGCTGCATGACTTCTTACGTCTCCCAGTTTCCCAGTGGAACATTTTTTTTATAGTATTGGTTTCTTTTCATCCAGATTTTTCTCTCCAGACTTAAAAGCCATTAACATAAATGATTGAAGCTGTGAAAGAAGTTTGATGCATGCATTATTAGCACATATTCAGTAGGAGTACAGGTAATCCTTGACTTACGACTACAATTGAGCCCAAAATTTCTGTTGCTAAGTGAGACATTTGTTAAGTGAATTTTGCCCCATTTTACGACCTTTCCTACTACCATTGTTAAGTGAAACATTGCAGTTGATAAGTTAGTAACCTGGTTGTTAAGTGAATCTGGCTTCCCCGTTGACTTTGCTTGTCAGAAGGCCGCAAAAGGTGATCACATGACCCCAGGACGCTGCAACCGTCATAAATGTGAGTCAGTTGCCAAGCCTCTGAATTTTGATCACATGATCATGGGGATGCTACAAGGGTCGTAAGTGTGAAAACCGGTCATAAGTCAATTTTTTCAGTGCCGTTGTAACTGTCAGGCCAAAGCCATTTTAGTTGGGGTCTTTGGCCTGCCATACTTTATACTATTTTAATATGTATTCTTTGCTGTGGGAATTTGGGAGGGGGAATTGCATGAGGGCTGTTTGTATGTAGCCATAACAAATTCCTTCTAGATAGTCAAGGTCATCCTTTGTCTTCTCACTCCTGCACCTGCACGGGAGGAGATGGGTGGATGCTGCCAAGTTGGCAGTTGAAGATTGGTCAGCGTGATGGACTTGGGGGTGTAGGGCCAAGGGCTTGAACTTTCAACTGGGTGGAGAAACCCGGGGGACTTCAGATTCGGGTTTCTCCCAGATGTGCCAACATGGCTCTGTTAATAAATTGGAACTTTGAGGAATACTTTGCCTCGGACTCTGATTTAAGTTCAGATGCTATTTGGAACCCTGACAGTAACTTTGAACGGTCACTAAATGAACTGTTGTAAGTCGAGGACCACCTTTATTTTATGACTACCAACGGAAAGCTCTTGTCTCAGCAGGTGACTGCTAAAAAGCTCAGCAGAACCTTTGATAAAATACAACGAAATTAGTTTTAGTGACTCGAAGTCACAACAGCCCTGGGAAAAGTGACTTATGACTTTCTCACACTTATAACTGTTGCACCGTCCCTATGATCAAAATTCCAGAGCTTGGCAACTGGCATGTACTTATGACAGTTGCACTGTCCCAGGGTCATGTGATCACCTTTTGTAAACTTCCTAGCCAGCTTCCAGCAAGCAAAGCCAGTAGGTGAAGTCAGATTTGCTTAATAACAGCACGATTCACTTAACACCTGCTGTGATTCGCTTAACAACTGTGGCCAAAAAGGTCATAAAATGGGACAAAACTCACTTAACAATTGCCTTGCTTAGCAACAAAAATTTGGGGCTCAATTGCAGTCATAAGTCCAGGACTACCTGTAACCTCCAAGCATCTCTCCTGCAAAGTCATGCAAGACAATGGAGCCGGGGGAGGGGGGAGCAGGGAGGTGTGCTCTGCAGAGTAACCATGAAAGGTTACTAATAAAAAAAAGTATTTTTCTTGCCAAAAGGAGACTAAAAAAGTGAAGGGAAAAAAATGCCCTCGTCTTAACAATGGAAGGAATGAAAGCAGGTCACATTTGGCCTTTTCCCATCTCTTCGTCTTTACCTAAGATGTAGGAAATGCAGACTTTACTCTCTTTCTTCAAACCATAATGATGCAGTGAAACCAAGCTAATAGAATAACGCAGCCTTCTCCAACCTTGTAAGATCTGCTTGGAAATTCAACTATTCGATGACTTGAAATTCCTTCCAATGATTTTTCTTTAGCTCGTTCATTCTTCCCCTGCCATTTCTGTCTAATGAGCTATCTAGAGAAAATACAGGTACCCGTAGTTCCCTGAAAATAAGACCGGGTCTTATATTAATTTTTGCTCCAAAAGACGCATTAGGGTTTATTTTCAGGTGATGTCTTTTTGTTGTTATTGCAACACACGTACTAAATGCGTCTGTCTGGTTGACGATCTTCACTGGGGCTTATTTTTGGGGTAAGGCTTATATTACAAGCATCCTGAAAAATCATGCTAGGGTTTATTTTCCGGTTGGGTCTTATTTTTGAGGAAATACGGTAGTCCTTGACTTAAACCATTCGTTTAGCCACTGTTCAAAGTTACAACGGCAAAGAAAAAAAGTGACTTATGATCGGTGTTTGCATTTATGACCGACGATCGCATCCCTGTCATGTGATAAAAATTCAGGTGCTTAGCAACTGGCGTACATTTATGACAGTTGCAGGATCCTGGGATCATGTGATTGCCATTTGAGACCTTTCCAACTAGCTTCTGACAATCAAAGTCAATGGGGGAAGCCAGATTCTCTTAACCAATGCAAGTTCACTTAACAACTGCAGTGATTCACTTAACAACCATGCCAAAAAAAATCATTGTAAAATCAGGAGTAACTCACTTAACAATTGCCTTGCTTAGCAATGGAAATTCTGGTCCCGATTTTATCATAAGTTAAAGAATATATATATAGTATACTCCAGTTGTACTCCAGTTCCTTTGGACTTCAACTCCCATTGGTCCCAGCATGGCCTATGACAAAGGATTGTGGGAGTTATAGTACAAATCATCTGACAGGTACCATATTATCCAATTTCTGAGGTTTTCAAATTCAGAAAAGGCATGGGAGTTCAGCATTCTTGGGACTGTATCCCTTTTTATATTGCCATATCATCTTCACTTTCTTTCCAAATCAAATCATTTAACAGATTTGAGAAAATGAATATTTTTTATTGGAAAAACGTAACTGAGCTGATTAATTACAGTTATAATTCTTTTGTAATTGCTTCTCCAAATCAATTTAATTATAAGGGGAATATAATAAGAAACAAATAGAAGTCGTGTTCAGCTTTTAAGGAAAGGCAGGATCTAACCAATAGGATGAATATATAAAATGAATTCACCGTCTTGTTCACTAGCGGAACACAGATTCAAAATCCATTTCCTTGTTTCCACAGTCCAGAATCTTCCTGCAAATCTGGGCTTCCCCTTCTTACTGTATTTGAACTACAAAATCAACAAACCAACAAATCAACAAACCAGAGTTAATAAAGACATAGTTTTATTATATTTATTAGTGGAAATCCAAGATGTAAAACAGCAAAATGTGGAACTTCCTGTTGGGAGTTGCCCAAACCAATAATGTAACTCTGGCATATTATTATATAACCGGTTCTCACATGCATGTTTTAAAGTTAATACCCAAAATAAATACTACGGTACAGCTTCAAGCTAAAATTAGCTATTTGGTATAGCACATCAGTCAGTAATTTCCCCCGTTAATATATTAAAAAAACCCACAGCTACATGAACATAAGGCAGCTTTAGCAGCCTAAAAACCTCATTTCAGAAGATGTATTGGATCCTTGGCTAGCCAGGTCAATCAGGTCAAATCCCAGCTATAAACCAGATGTTGGGATTGCCCACTATTCATACTTTAATGTATTGTTAGGCTAAGAGTTTGTATTTGTGTGTATGTGTACCCACAATGTTTGTGTCTGTACATTGGACCTCTTCAAAATCTTTTCACTCAAGAGACTTCAAATTGGGATTGGCCATTGAAAACTTAAAACCTCAACCCATTCTAGTTCATCTGTATATATTTGCATTGCTAATGATTTCATGAGTTTAAATATAATTTGATAGTTTCTAATAAGGCAATAGTTGAATGCAGAGGTGGGATTCAGCAGGTTCTGACCAGTTCTGGAGAACCGGTAGCGGAAATTTTGAGTAGTTCGGAGAACCGGTAAATACCACCTCTGACTGGCCCCGTCCCCATCTATTCTCTGCCTCCCAAGTCCCAGCTGATCGGGAGGAAATGGGGATTTTGCAGTAACCTTCCCCTGGAGTGGGGAGGGAATGGAGATTTTACAGTATCCTTCCCCTGGAGTGGGGAGGGAATGGAGATTTTACAGTATCCTTCCCCTGCCATGCCCACCAAGCCACGCCACGCCCACGGTCCACAGAACCGGTAGTAAAAATTTTTGAATCCCACCACTGGTTGAATGATTCATATAGTATTTTCTAAGACTGCTTGAATGTTCTTGTCGTGATAGAAATGGGTGGTTGATATGAAATTGGGATTCTTTTTATAATCCTTTAGTTGTGGTGAGTGGGGAACAGAAGTATCTGGGGGCCAAGCAGGGTAGGTGGGCAAAAGAATCGGCACCAGCAGCCACACAATGTGTTGTCCCTTTTTTACATGTGTTGACATACGCACCCCACAGACATCCCAGAGGCGTTGACCCTTATTATTAATAATGATTAATAAAGGCTACTAAAGCTGCTTATATTCTGAATTCGCACAACAAAGTCCTCAAGAATCAAGAATAATATCTCGTAACATGAAATGTGCTGGTGTTATGGGCTTTTGTGGGGAACATCAAGGGCACATTATTGCTTGACAGCAAATGCATTTCAGCAGGCTTATGTACCCATTGTATTGTCACTGTGAGTCCCAAGTTCCCTCCCCTAAAAAAACAACACATATATACTCTAGATGTACTCTGTCAATTGCTCTGCCTGTTTAAGTGCAGTCTCTGGAAGCTTTATCTTTTCTTTTTTCCATTATTGTCAGTTCTTAAAATACTTAGGTATTTCTCTATGTATTGGAAACACTATAATTAGAGGTGTTTGGGTTGAATTGAGAACCTTTAAGACAAATGTTCCTGTTTCCTCAAAGAAGTTCATTCTTTTTGTCTCTTTCCTGTTTAAATCCATACTTGGTTTCATCCATTACTGAAAAGGCAACATTCGTTGTAAATGAAGAGCGGGAGGTGAAAATAGAGGTCCAGTTTTTGTCATGCACTTCAAGGCCATCTACATTTGGATAGATGTCTTTTAGCTGTTTATTTCTTCTATTGTTCTGGCCCATTATAAGCGATTCGATTCGTAATCATTGGTTTGTCTCTTCAAAGTACACAAGATTCGGAGCCTTATCCTGAAGAGAAAGCGTGGAAAAAATGTCCAAAGATTCTTTTATGGATGCCACATCACAATCCATGGGTGAAAACAATGCATCTGAAGACACAAGAAGAAGCAAGAAGGAACACCAGGTCCTTCGGAGTGTGAAAGAGCTGCAAAGACAGTTCGGTGCCAACAGCATGACAAGAGGCAGTAAGAGAAGCCAAGCATCAACAACTCTTACCTAACATCACCAACATTTACTATTATTCAAACGATCCACATAAAGTTCACATTTTGGACAACAGAAGTGTGTCAATATTACAAACTTCATCAACAGGACAAACCCCATACATGGAAATTCAATAATCAAACACTTATCCAGGATGGAACTGGATAAATATGGGCAATTTGGGAAAAGAGCAAAATATAAACCTAAGATGCCGAATTCAGTGTTCGGTGATTGGTGAAATTTTTCAAGCTGGACTCCATAAATGTTTCAGATTATGTACGGCTGACAGTAGCTAAACCATCACAGAGATGTATTGCTTTATTGTGGAAAGAAAACAGGAGAATTTAGGAAACATAGTTGGTGAAAACTGTATATTTCTGCAACTTTCTTCAGATCAGAAAGGCTAGCTAGGAAGAAATTGCTTATAGCAATTGTATATAAAGTACTTTAAGGAGTCCCAAATGCAATCATACCCATGCATTTTTCTTTTAAGAAGCTGTTCTTTCACAGATATTTCCTGGAGAAATGAAGAACCTGGTCATGAGTATTGTTCTACAGAAAAATATGTTTACAAGTAAAAAAACAAAAAAAGAATTTGGGGAAGAAAATTAGGGACAGAATGGAATAGAAACTGGCAATGTTAATAGAATGTGAGAGCCCGTGGCCATTTTGCCCAAGTACCCACTAACTTGATATGCTGAGAATCTAATAGAACATAATTATCCTTCGTAATTAGGAATGGTTTCCTTTTCCAGACAGAAAATTTACCATTTATGACATACCTAATAAACAGCAATGGCTGTTTAAAGACGCTGAGCTGTTCAGCTGGAGAGCTGACAGCTCGGGTTCAAGACCCGAGCTCCCTGCAATGGGGTGAGCTCCCACTTGCTCCAGCTCCTGTCCACCTAGCAGTTTGAAAGCATGCAAATATGAGTAGATAAATAGGTACCACTTTGGTGGGGAGGTATCAGTGTTCTGTGCTTCTTTGGCATATAGCCATGTTGGCCACAACCATGGAAATTGTTTTCGGCAATGCTGGTTCCCTCAGCCAAGAAACAGAGATGAGCACCGTGCCCTAGAGTCAGACTTGACTGACAGGGAAATCTTTACCTTTTATACCTAAAGGATCCCATTGCATGTCTGCTGTTAAACTGAATCGGGATCAGCAGGGGGAAAAAAAAACAGTGGGATTAGGAATCCTTTTCTCAGTTTATGGGCCAACTCCAATGATTTCAATAAATTTGTTAGTGCATGATCTTCAAATTACAATACAAGAAGCCAGATTTTAGCTCCTTGGTGTAAAATTTCCCTCCGCTGCTTTCAAGAACCCTTCCAGATAATTGCTTCTTTACAAAGGAATCCTAAAAAAATCTGATTCACCTGAAGAACAACATTGATTTACATGTTGTTTATTAAAATGGCTCAATTTTTCAAAAACCTCTTTAGTTATTAAGCACATAAAAGCAGTCAAATTTAAGTAGAATGAATGAACAGAGGTGACAGGATTATAGGTTTAAGAATCTCAGCTCTGCTGGTAACATGAGTAATTTATCTAATCTTTGTGTTTCCACCCTGGCCTTCTATGAAGATACAATCCTCTGGCCTGCTTTTTCCAAAAACTGGGGAATTGTCTTCAATGCTAGAGGTAATATACAGCACAGCTGTTATGAATAGCAGCCCACAATCATGTTCTTTTCCATACTATATTACCAACCATAATTTCTATATGATTAGAATAATTTCATTACCATATAGAACTGTTGTGCTAATGGTTCATGGCAGCTCAATATGACTGGAAGCTATTTTATGGTACTTTTTGAGATTATATATACTGTATATCCTGATCAATGTTTCTCAACCTTGGCTGCTTGAAGATGTGTGGACTTCAGCTCCCAGAATTCCCCAGACAGCCATACTGGCTGGGGAATTCTGGAAGTTGAAGTCCACACTTCTTCAACTATCCAAAGTTGAGAAACACCGATCTAGACTGACATGGTCTCCTCTAGCTCAAATTGGATCATCAAGCTGTTTTGCCTGGAATTTCCCCTAATCTGCTATCTAGTATTTCAGCTGATACTAGCCAAAAATCGTGATTTCTACATGTAAAGCATGTTAATCAATTACTGAATCTTATATTTGCATAGAGGATCAGATAAAAATATAATATTCTTTTGCTTAATTCTAATTTGAGTTTTAGTTTTGATACCTTTTATACTATACTATACTTTTTATATTATACCTTTATATAATATTCTCCATTGGGGTGGAGTTGGGGCGACTGAATGGAGCTGAGCATTTACTGGCCGGATGCCCTTCCTGACTCCTATGCGGAGTTCGCAGCAGATATTTTCATTTGGGCCCAGAGAGAAATACTGTATCTGCTGCTATCTAGGATTGAACTCACAGCCTCCTGATTGTGGAGCAAGAGGTCCACCTCTAGGCCACCATGCCGCTGTCAAAAGGCAGTCAATAACTCTGAAAAATACAAGGGTTGAAAGCTCAGTTCTTTGATTAAATAATGCAATAGAGGTGTTTTTGTTTGGGTTTGCAGTGTAGCACATTGTTGAAGGAAAGGTTGAAAAACTGGAATGCCTTTCAAGAAATTTCCTGCCGTAGTGATTGTGTGTGTTGAACTGCTAGAAGAGCCGATTTTGCTGCAAGGCAAACAATAAGGCTTGAGAAGATCTACATTGCAAAAGCTCTAATGATGATGATTGGAAGCCCATAAATATGATAATCACAAATGATCACAAATTAGAGATATTTTTTCCATAATAGGGGGGAAAACATGTTTTTTTACGTTCATGTGATGGTTCAGTTCAGTCCAAAGAAATCATTTTTAGTATCTGATTTCAATAGAAATGGGTAATATACATGCTTATTTCCCACTGAAAGCAATGGAATATGGAATTGATTACAGTTGGCAGAATGAATGATTGCTATCGGTATTCCATCCCCCCCCCAAATGGTCTGATTAGAAGCATAGTCTTTCATAATAACATTAGGCAGAACCACAAAAATCATGAAAATCCCTGAGATTTAGGTTGCCGTAATGTCATTGCCTTTCCTGGGATTGAACTCATTTAAACTTACTGGCCTAGATTATGCATCGTATGAAGCTATAATGTTGCTTGTATTTGTCCCAATATAAACCATAATTTATTGAACAAGTCATAGTTAACAAAGAAACTTTCTTGGGTTTAATCAATTTGCAGAGAAAATTCCACAATTTTGTTCCATGTTTTGCTAAATATATTCCAAGCAGATCTGCATTATCCTATCATTATATTTATATTTTTAGAAATAATTTTCTGAGCACACACATTTCTCAACCTTGGCATCTTTAAGATGTGTGGATTTCAACTCCCAGAATTCTCCAGCCAGCCATGTTCCCCAAACATGCTGAGGAATTCTGGGAGTTGAAGTCCACACAACTTAAAGATGCCAAGGTTGAGAAACACTGCCAGTTAATCCAATTTAAAGATTTAAAAACCAACAGCCAGGAAGGAAGAACATAGTTGGGTTGATTTACTTATCAGCAGTTAAAATTCAGACAATAAGTGAAGTATGCTCCAAGGTCACATGATCACAACCTTTCTCCATTCTGCTGAACTGCATTATACTTCTCTTTCAATTACAGCAACTGTTTCTATATCAGCATCTGTATATATAAATTGGCATATGCATCTCACATTCTTGGTGACACATGTGTATGTGATCATCTTAGAACCAAAGCTAGAAACAGTTATGCACTGATGACTCTAGAAACATCTACAGAAGAATACTATGCTGAAAAAAAAAATACAACTAATATCTAAAGGGCCTTTTCTCCAAAGCACCTGAAGGCAGGACAAGAAGAAATGGATGGAAACTAATCAAGGAGAGAACCAACCTAGAACCAAGGATATATTTCCTGACAGTTAGAACAATTAATCAATGGAACGACTCATCTCCAGAAGTTGTGGATGCTCCAACACTGGAGGTTTTTAAGAAGAGATTGGACAACCCTGACAATTTGTCTGAAATGGTATAGGGTTTCCTGCTTGAGCAGTGGGTTGGACTAGAACAGGGGTGTCCAACTGGCGGCCTGTGGGCTGGATGTGTCACGCGCAGACCAAGCCCACCCCAGCTCCACAAAGGCAAAAAAACATCACGATACGTCATGTGAGGCAATCAAGTTTGACACCTGTGGACTAGATGATCTCCAAGGTCCCTTCCAACTCTGTTATTATGTTAACTGGAGTACTGGAGCTTAGAAGTAACAATACAAGGGCCAAAGCATAGCTTCAAGCATGAAAATAGTCAGAGATTAGTGCTTTTGTACCAAAGAAAATACAAGTAAGATAGAAAAAGCAATTCTTATCTTCTTTCTCAACCATGGATAAAAGCCCTTGTTCTAGAACAGGGGTGTCAAACTCGTCACGTGACGTATTGCAACTATTTTCCCTTCGCTAAACTGGGGGTGGGCATGGCCAGAGCGTGACGCATCTGGGCCACGGGCTGTGAGTTTGACACCCCTGTTCTAGAACAACCTTTCCCAAACTTGGAATTCTTAAAATATTGGAATCACAACTGTGCCTTCCAGGATTTCTAATCCAACACACCTGGAAGGCACAAAATATTTGGAAAGGTCATAAGAAACGTACACAAGGAATTAAACTAGTGATCAGTAGGTTCCTGGTTCACTATACAATGATTTGAATATTTTTCTATAAATGCAGTTGTTTCCCCCTTTGATGAGTGTTCTCGACCTTGGCAATTTTATACTGTATGGACTTCAACTCCCAGAATTCCCTAGCCATCAGGCAATATCAGGAAACAAGCAGACAAAATCTATGCAGCAAGCATTAAGAGGCTGGAAATGTGTACACGAAAAGACTGCAAAAGTTTCTACCAATTCTTAATTTCTCCAAACCATTCTAGATTTCCATCCATCCTATTTTCTCTAGTATTATGTGAAGTGCTGCGTGCGTGTGTTTGTGTGCGTGTATGTGTGTATGTATTCATCTGTTCTCTGAGAATCATTGGAGAAAACAAGGCACAAAACAAAAAACAAACAAAAATCAGCATGTAAATGAATACACGGAAGTCCCAAATGCTTAAGACAAAATCTGGCTTTGAAGTATCAGGATGGTTGGAAATTTATGCACTTTTCTTTTGAGATTAAGCACCTTCAGTGGGGCAAGGCTGGCAGTGGCTGCCAATAGGCAAAACTCAGCTGGAAGGGTTTGGGGACCAGGTCCTGTATCTAATGTGTAGACGAGTCTCAACTTTGAAGGGTTTATACAGTTAAGAAAGCACCATTCCTTCTAACCTTTCTACTTGAACCCAACCCAACTTTCCTTTTGTCCACTCCTCAGTTTGGGAATGTTTTGCTACATTATCTCATGAAAAAAAAATAAAACAATCTATTTAAGATTTAGTCACCCCTCTCTTTTTATCTAAAGCTACTGTGGGTTACTTAAGTAACCTGACAGTTCTGAATTGTGCTTCACCCGGTACTTCTATTTTATCTGGCAAATGACTGGGAGGTTCCGGCCTGAACGTGAATGTTTCATGTGTTATTTGCAGAAATTAAGACAGATGAAGGCATGTTAACTAGTGGGAACGAAATATACTGTCATAATTTCCTCTCCCCTCAACCCTGTATCAGTGTATCAGAATCTCAAATATCCATCAAGTTCCTTCTGCAAGTACACAAGTGCGCACAAACGGATGTGTTACGTTCCCATCCTCGTTTCTGATTTTTTTTGTTTTTGTTTTTTTGTTTCTCAGTCCAACACAGAAGAAGCCGCAGGACGAACACAGCAATTTGGGCGTCGAAAATTCTGCAGCATGGAATGAAAAACGTTGTGATGCCTCCCTTTCAATTTTTTATTTGAAGACGTATCTGAAGATATTGATTTACGGGCTTGGGGGCTTTGAGCAATGATCAGTTTTTCATGCTCTCTGATCTGCCTCTGCAAGTGGTTCTGGATAGCAATTCCCAATGATTCTGGATCTAGAGATGCCCCATAAACCTCCCAGGTCATGCCCTGTTCATCCCACACAACATCCCTGACATGCTTGGATTGCTTCAGATGCACTTTCGCCTCAGCAGCGAAAGCCTTGGGCCCTTTCTTCCTCTCACCAAGACGTGGTGTAGGACTTGAAGAAGTAGGAGCGGCTGGTACATCAAGCACCGGACCCTTCTGGATTTTATCATTCTGGATTCCTACAGCAGCGCCAAAACTTCTACTCAGCTTAGATATTAGATTCCGACTGACCAAAGTTTCTGCCTTGGTATCCCCAGGAACCATATCTTGCTTGCTTTCTGCTATAGCTGGAATGCTCATCGTTTGGGAGCCAATAACAGACCCTGTCGTATTGATCTTTTGTTCTTCAGATATGAGGTGGACCTTTCCTTCTCTCTTTGGATTTACAGCAATGGGAAAAGTGGGCAGAGCTGTCTCAAGGTTATCAACAGTCTTGATCTGCAGCTGTTTCTCCTGATGGGTCCCCTCAGTATCCATACTGATAACTGTAGCCTTGGCTTGTTCCGATGGTCTGGGACACAAAGGAGGAGGGTTTTCTTGGAACGAAGAAGGGTCAGAGTGTTGATATTTACTATCGATGGCTGGGGTTGAAAAACACGGAGGTAGTTTAGTTTCAAAGTTTGCAGGGTGCTGTGTAGACACAGGCTGATTACTAGAACGGACACTAATTTGGGAAACGGGTCTTGTTTTCTGCAAAACCGAATTGTCTGACAGTTGCTGTGGAACATCGCCGCAATTTTTAGCCACGTCTGTCATTTGCACCTCTGTCCTCTTGGCCAAAGTTTCTGGAGAATTATCAGATGCCAGTGAACACACCCTTTCTGCCTTATCCAACAAAGCTGTGCGAATTGGATCATGCATGTTTGTGAGATTCTCCTGAAGTCTGACATTAGGACTTCCCAGAGGCTTTTCTGTTGTAGGTGGCATTTGAACATGTACCTTGTGCATGATGCCCATAGATGAAGGTGTTTGGACAGTGGCTGCAAAGTCACCAATTATTTCCGATTGCTCTTTCCCTCTGGCTCCCATATAAATAACGTGCAACTGATCTTGGTCCTGTTTTGCCTCAGGAGACATGTTCTCTCTTAAGAATGCCGTCAAGATACTTGGGCTGGTGGAAGCTGACCTGCTTTCCACACTAGCTACAGCTTGAACCTCAGCATCTTGATGAGTCCTGCTTATCGTCTCTGCCTCTACAGATCTGTTCTCAGGCTTTACTGTCATTGTTCCTGTGTCTTTGAATTTGGACAGGTTTGGTACCACCTTTGCTGTAAGCTCCTCACTGCCGGTACACGATGTCTCTGGAGTGCTCTTAAGGTTGCATTCGGATGCAGCCTGCGGCTCAGTCTTAGGACAGAAAGTTGCATTCTTTGTATTCCCCAATTCTGTTTCCACACAAACAGGAGCGTTCAGATTGAGACCCATCTCATCAGAGGAAACCAAGACTTGACGACTGTTTTCAGAGACGATAACTTCACACACATTGTCCTTCCCTGCAGGAGCTGCTTGCTGGATATCAGAATAAATAGGAGAGGAAGGAAGAATGGAATAATCCTTGGATTTGCTCTCCACAACATCAAGGTCTCCTCCAGGAAGTATGTTTACTTTATCAATTATATTACATGATTGTCCACTACCACTTGGAATATTTTTGTTAGCCTCTTGGGTAAGAGGCACTTTAACTTCACCATGCACTGAGGTGTGGGCTTCAGGTGCTGGGGCTTGGACCTTGGCTCTGGAGCCCTCCTGCTTAGCGTAACTTACTGGTTCTGGAGCTGCCATTCTGCCTTCTTTGGAAGGAGAAAGTATGTTTGGATGCTTGGTGTCATATTCACAATGCCAGTCACTCTTTGGAACATTGGCTTCTCTGCCAGAGTTCACTTCAAACAAGCATCCTCCAGACGGCTGGTCCTTGGCAGTAAAAGGATATCCATTACTGTTGCTTTCTATGCTTGCTTGCTTGCACAGGTGTTTAGGAGATTCTTCAGCTGTGACCAATGAAAGCTTAGTAGATCTCAGTGGATCTTGTACGGTCCCCATGGAAATGTGACACGGTACAAATTCTAGGCAAATTCGTGCAGTGGCCGTTACAAATTCTTTCTAAGATACGCTCAGGCTGAAAGGATACATCAATCTGAAAAGAAAGAAAAAAGACATAAAGCACATTAATAATACGTTCATATAAAAATAATCTAGTCTTAAATTTTGAATGAAGACTATGGACAGTATCCGAATTGGAGACCTAACTGTCTTCTGATAATAACAGGTACTAGCTGTGAAGTACCTGTTCTTTCCCAAGAAAACAGGCCTTATTGAAGAAATGTTGGTAGTTGCTGTCTTAAGACCCAAAGGTGCTTTTTTTTTCCCCTCTAAGAGGCAACTGGACTTTCTGGTTTTTCTTTGAAGACGTTTCACTTTTCATCCAAGAAGCTTCTTCAGCTCTGACTGGATGGTGGGGAATGGAAGGATTTATACTCCTTGCAGACAGCTGGTCCTTTGCATTCTTTTAGCAGGTCGTTAAGGTCACCTGGAGGTTTATCTGTGTCATCAGGGTCACCTGAGAGGTGCAAATTGCTGTGGAGCCTTCTTGGAACTGTTGAAAGAAAAAAAGCACCTTTGGGACAACCATGACCTGGATGACTGAGAATCTCCATAGACATTTGCTGTCTTAAGACTTCCTTTATAACTTTAGATACTACCAAAAAAATCAACATGGAGAATAGAAAGACTATATTGATAAAACAACCAACGTCTTAGAGGAAATTCTCACAGAAAAATACATAAAAGGTATAAGATTCTGGGAAGATCACAAGATGGCATCAATCAGCCAATATTACAGAAGCAACTCCGATGCAAAAAAAGGGGTGGATGTATATAAAAAGCATATAAGGCCAAACTTGTATACAAACAATAATGATTAGAGACAAGGAATTAACCTTATAGACAGAAAATAAAGAATAATTTTGGCGTAATGCTGATTAGTCATTTAGCTGCATATTGTACACTTAAATAATAGTTCTGTGAACCAGGACTCTTTTTTTCCCCCTGATTCCCTTTTACTGGTTATTGGCTTGAGATTTTCCAGGATTTCCAACCTTAAAATATACCGGTAGACTGAAGAAAGCCACAGTGTTCCCTCTCCGGTCTGCCACGCACACCTAGCTCCATAAACAAACCGCTTTGCTAAATAGAACAAAAATAGAGCTGTTTTCATAATCAACCTGGGTATAACCCTGTGAATGATGTGGATTCCAACCCACAGAATTCAGAATATTTGTAGTTGGCCTGTAACTGAGATTCTGGAATGTGGCAAGAACACAACAGGGACTTACAAACGTCACAAAAGGAAATGGAAACTAGGCTATGTTTAAATGTGAATTCATAGTTGTATCATAATGACCTGAGCATATCAAACTGACATTATTATTCGGAAACTATACGTGTGCATGTCTTCAAATCATTGTTGATTGCTTGTGATTGCTTGGACAAGTCCCTGCAGTTTTTCTAGCAAGAATTTGAGGCGGTTTGCCCATGCTACTTTTACCCAGTTGGCTTCATGACTAAGGGGGGACTAGAACTCACATCTCCTGGTTTCCATTTCATTGGCTTCCTTACTTCACTACACCAAAACTGGCTCCCATCCTGTTTCCTACTTGGAAATCATTGTGTCTCAACCTTTTTCAGAGGTTGATAAATGGAAGCATTGTGAGCTACATGGCTAATTCATTGGCAGTTAATTAATACATTCTAAAACCTAGGCTTTAACTATGTTAAACTGACAGCCAAACTTGTATACCTTTTTCCCCCCCTTTCCCTTTCCCTTTTCCCATCCGTGTGTCCACATTCAGTTGTGCAACAGATGCTTTCTAGTGTGAAGTATTTTATAAAATTTTGTAATTGTATAAATCATAAGACTTATTAACGAAACCAGGGAAACGAAAATAGCCTAGTTGAGGGGTCCCCAACCCCCAGTCCGTGGACTGGCACCGGTCCATGGCATGACAGCAACCAGGCCACACAAACAAGTAAAGCCCCATCCGCGGGATGCAGGCAGCACATGAAACCACGCCCCCTCTGGTCCACGGAAAAACCTTTCTCTACGGAACCGGTTCCTGGTGCCCAAAAGGTTGGGGGCTGCTGGCCTAGTTGACAAAACTGCAAAACTAATCTATATAAAAAGGTATCAAAACTAAAACTCAAATTAGAATTAAGCAAAAACCCAAAATTGTAAGACGAAGCAAGATTTATCACCTAGAATTTGTATTATCTTTTTGAGAGGGTAAGATGGGATGGAGTGCCTCTGGAATAGCTGAATTAAAACATCATTTTATGATTAACAGGTGTTTCTGTGAAGTATACTAAAAAAAGTCAAGATGGCGCCCACACTGATGAGATTAAAGCTCTGTTTTTTATGAATGTTTGTTTCAATGACATCAATGTGGCTGCCATCTTGACCTATTTTGACTCTGTGGACATGCCTGATAACTACGATTTTCCAGCTTCATAAAAAGCAAACCATTTCATGGAATTTCTATATCTTGCCCACCTTTTCAAAGCAGCAATTAGAGAGAAAAAAAAGGGACAATTTTTCATAGACATTTGACATGTTTCAAAAACATTACCTGCAATCTTGGGCAATTTTTGTTTCTTCCAATGACTAACCCCTTAGCAATAGCAATAGCAATAGCAGTTAGACTTATATACCGCTTCATAGTGCTTTACAGCCCTCTCTAAGCGGTTTACAGAGTTAGCATA
Source organism: Thermophis baileyi (assembly GCA_003457575.1). NCBI lineage: Eukaryota > Metazoa > Chordata > Lepidosauria > Squamata > Dipsadidae > Thermophis > Thermophis baileyi. Next base: position 2,804,087 of record QLTV01004085.1, read on the forward strand.
TTGCCCCCAACAATCTGGGTCCTCATTTTACTTACCTCGGAAGGATGGAAGGCTGAGTCAACCTTGAGCCGGTGAGATTTGAACCGCTGAACTGCAGCTAGCAGTCAGCTGAAGTAGCCTGCAGTGCTGCACTCTAACCACTGCGCCACCTCGGCTCTAGGGCTGAAGAAAGGGATTACTGTAATTATTTACTTCATAAGACTCAGCTGGTCTTAAATATATAAACAGCTGGAGCTCGAAGACCACACACAGTGTTATTAAAACTGGTATGTAGAGCTATTTCACATTGAAACAAAACAACAAAAAATTAAATTCCCTCTAAGTTTTCATTTATCAATTTGGTAACTCTCAAGGTAATAAAGCAGAATATTCTACGGGTTTGGCAGCCAGATCCAAAGCAGGTCAATCAATAGTATAATAAATCTGCAATCCTTAATTTTCTCATTACATATATGCAGCTATTGGTTAAAAACAGTTGTCAGTGAAAGTTGTACATTGGCATTCTAAGAGCAGGAGATATGAGAGGAATGTTTAAAACACCATAGTTTGGCTGAAATAAAGACAGGGGTTTGCTTTTAAGTGACTAAGCTTAAAAGCATAATACAAGTACAATAAAGGCGTATACATTGAATGCTAGCATCTCAAGAAGGTTCTTGCCTAAGTAATGGAAATGTCTGCATTATATATTTAAATATTACAGCCCCCCCTCCTTTCAGTCTTAAGCAATATTGTCTTCACAGAAGAAATATACAAGCTGACAGTGATAATCACTTGCTTTGTACCAGTGGTGAAATCCATTTTTTTTTACTACCGGTTCTGTGGGCGTGGCTGGGTAGGCGTGGCGTGGCTTGGTGGGCGTGGCAGGGGAAGGATACTGCAGAATGCCCATTCCCACCCCTCTCTGGGGCCAGCCAGAGGTGGTATTTGCCGGTTCTCCGAACTACCCAAAATTTCCGCTACCGGTTCTCCAGAACCTGTCAAAACCTGCTGGATTTCACCCCTGCTTTGTACTCAATGGTTGGCCATAAATTAACATTCCAGATGCTGGATGTAATCTGTGTCCTAAATCAGAGATTGCCATCCTTTCTGCTCAGCAAAATGGCGGAGGTGACGGTGGCGGGGATGGTTTCGCACGCGTGCTGCTTTCGGAAATCAGGCTTCACGCGTGCTTGCCCATCACTTCCATGGTCCGGTTCCGAACGGGGGTTGGGGACCCCTGTCCTAAACTATTTACCACAACAATGCAGAGAGGAAGAAAGTAGTTTTATTAAATTATTTACTTGTAAAATTATATCTTCTGCCAATGTAGCAGTTCAAAAGCATGTAAATGCAAGTAGACAAATAGGTACCACTTTGGTGGGAAGGTAAACCTTCGACGTATAGTCTTGCCAGCCACATGACCACAGAAAAGTCTTCACATATTATTGGCTTTTTGGCTGTGAATTGGGGATGAGCATCAACTCTTAGAGTCAGACACAACTGGCAGGGGAAACCTTTACCTTTAAATATATCTATCTATCTAAGTATTGCATTTGTTCATAAAGTCCTTTAAAAATTCCCAATCAGGAGAATTTTGTATTCCATAGTTGATACAGATAAAGTCTGTCCCACGTTGACCTCAACATACTATAATATATATACCTATATATATTGTAAGAGATTCCACTTTCATTATTTTTTTTCTTAAGGCTATTGAGATTTTAGGACAAAGTAGAAAAGTTGAAACTATAACAAAAGGACATACTATAAAAAAAGGCATACCTAAAATGGTAGGCAGACAAGTTCTATAAATAAGATTTCTTATCGCTGCTCATGAAATACAGTAGGCCTCCACTTGACAAGATCCTAAGCGTATTCACTCGGAAATAGCAAATGTAACTCAGCTGAAATTTTAAAATCTTGTTTTGATCCAGTTCTGGCACCTGACCAGAAAGTAATAATCAAGTTAAACAGCATTACCAAAACCCATTAACTCTTATTTTATCAAGCCTCGATAGACAATACATACGCAGCCAGGACTCCAGGTTTCAAAAAATGATTGTTCATTGTATTTGTTCATCTTCAGGCTGTGTTCAAAGTACAAGTCTTTCTTCTGTGAGACACATCATATCTCTTGCCAAAATTCAACCCTGTTATCCAATACCACCAACAGATTTGTTTTTCTTTTTGTGGTAAAAGGAAAAGGGATACAGCTTGCAAGTAAACAGAGAAATTAAATCAAACAACACCTGTACAAAGCAACTAATAGAATTATAGGCAAAGACTGTTCTCATATCTACTATAATTCGAGCCATCCCATGAAATTTCTTGTTTGCATAAAACTCAGCTATGGTTGCCCATCAGTTAATCTGCACAATGTTTTTTTTTTTATTATACAAACTTAGAAGACTGATGAAAAGGCAGCCCTTGTTGGATACAAAATTGCACTGTTCAATTATTAAAAAAAAAAAAAAGAGGAAAAATATATATATATAAAAATTCTGGACAATTATAACAGGTTACTTATAAAAACCTTCCTTAATTTCAGTTTGATTCCTGGATTCTTTTTTAGTAACATTTCCATATGGTTTTCTTATGAACTGTATTTGAAGGAGATTGTATTTCATGGAGCTCTGAAATGGCTGTTATGAAATTGAAGGATGCGGGAAAAAATCCATATCAGTTTCACCATCCATAACATTTAACAGTTGGAAAAATTATGTATTCCACGTTGTCTCAAACCCTAATTATTTATTCTAACAGCTGTGTATCAGATACTCACAGCTGTATCTTGTGGTCTTGAGTAAATATCTTTATAATAAATCTTATGCTTACAGCTGACAAAAGTGATACACGATTAATTCACTTTTTGACATTAATTTAAGAGGCTTGGTTGTTTATACAAGTTTTGAATGTACGAGCCTTATTCATACTTAATATAAAGTGTAGTTTATTTGTTTTGGAATTATTATTCTGTTGTGGCTTGCCCAAGTCCCGCGCAGCTGCTCATGGATCTGGAAGACCAAGAACCGACCATGGGGTGGCGATATCATCCTGTATCTCCGGCACCTGGGTCCGAGATCGAGGAGAACGCAGTGCCAGAGGATGATAACCAACCAGGGCCTTCTGCACCTCCCCAGAAGGAGATGAGTGACTCCAGTGGAGAGGAGGAGCCTCTGATTGATGCTAGGGCACGCAGGGAAGCTAGCAGGCAAGAGTGGCTCTGCAGGAGGAGGTCTCCTCACCTGTAAACCTGCAGGTTGATGGGCCATGCTCTAAGACTATTTAAGGTTTCATCAAAGCTGAAACCTTTGCTGGAGAAACGCAATTATTTTCCTGGCTGCTGTCAGAACTTCGGTTATCTCAGTTGGAATAACTCCAGTCCGGGCTCTTGGCCAACTCCAGTAAGTGAGGATAATTCTGGACTTAATGACCTGTTTGCATTTTTGTATTTGGAATCCTGGCCAAAATTCAGTATCACAGAGGTGGCACAATGGCTCAGCAGTTAAGATGCTGTGCTTGTTGGCTAGAAAGCTGGCAATCCAGGTTTGAGACCCGAGCACCATGCAACAGGGTGAGCTCCCATCCTCGCCTCAACTCCTGCCAGCCTAGCCGTTTGAAAGCATCCAAATGCGATAGATAAATAGGTACCACTTTGGTGGGAAGGTAACAACGCTCTGTGGCCACATGACAGTGGAAATGTCTTCAGATGGCTCTGACACTGGGATAACCATCGCCCCCTATAGTCGGCAACAACTAGCGGAGTAAAATCCACAAGGATTCCTTTAACTTTTTTTTAATTCAGTATCACACATTGGGCAAAACAGTTTATAGAATAAACTGTCCAAGCTTTAATGTTAAAAATAAGTTGTTTAATTTTGGTAAGATTATACCTGGCATTAAGAAAGTTTTTGTTGAAGTAGTTTATTCAGAATTCAGCCAACGCTGTCTTAATATAATGGCAGCATATATTTATGCACAGTTGTTCTATGGTTTTCATAAAACCTTGTATGAACCCAAGTTCCATCTTTAGAAGACCGCAGTGGACAATTTCAGGCACCGAAATCAGTAAATTGGAAAGAACCTCAGCATTCTCCTAGCTGAATGTCCTGCTTGCTGCACAAAATCCAATTCAGCATGCAATCCAGCCTGTTTGGTTTTATGGTTAAGGCACCGGGCTAGAAAGCAAAAGAGTGTGAGTTCAAGTTCTGCCTCTGCCATGAAAGCCACTGAGTGCCAGAGTGACCAGCCTAAGGTCACTCTCTCTCAGTCCAACTCACCTCATAGGGTTGTTGTGGGGAAAATAGGAAAATAGGATGCTCTATTGGATTTGTTTGCTGCCTTCAGTTATTTGTAAACATAACAAAGGTAGGATATAAATAAAACAAATAAATCACAGCAGTTCTGAGATTCAGCCATCAGTCCTTCCAAACATAACTGGATTATAGTTAGTTGCCACCATAATGGCTATTGTGCTAAAATTAAGGTCTTTTCATTAGAGATTGGATAGTTACATTCTTTTATTTTTCTGTCTGCTATTAGAAAAATTATTTTAAAGGACTTCCGGTGGTGACGTTGGGGCAGTGCAGAAGGAGAAGGATGATCTCTGTCCTTTGATTCTGCTTTTCTTCGCGCTTGGAAACCTTTCGAGGCACAAAAAGTTTGGAGGACTTTATGAAACAGAGGGGCATCCCGAGAGACAGCGAGGTGGAGAGCAGCCACCCGCTGGAGTGAAGGGCACCCTCTTTAATCTGGGGTGAAAGTGTCCTGTCATGTCATTTTAACATGGCAGACCCAAAGCCGTAACTAGCCACAACAGATTTGGAAGAAGAATTGTATAAGCAGTCTACGCCTGAATCGAAGAGTGTGGGAATCCTATATTCGTTGCGGACAGAACTGTCAAAGTGAGTGGTTCCAAAATTTATGGCAAAGAAGGAAGCTCCGGGGGAAACGTAGCGGCGATTATGAGAGATGAGCAGGAAACTAGAAAAGCAATTGCCGATAGAGAGATAAAGTAAAAAGAAGGACTTGGATAGAATGTGAGATTGACAGCGAGTGTGCGAGAAAGACAGTACGGGAGAGAGACGGTGAACAATGCCTGAGAAGGAAAGACGAGGGTGGAACGTGTGGTTGGACAGCTAGTGATCGAGTTTGAGGCAAGTGGGAGGCGACTTCAGCCGGAAAAAAGACCAGGGAGCTTAGAGCCTGCACGGGAGGAGACAACTAGAGACGGATAAATTGAGCTGTGAATGTGAAGAGAGAACTTTGTGCGGTGGAAATGAATTTAAGCTCAGGACCAACTGAAGGTGAAAGTCCAGAACAATCCGGAGTCTACCAGTGAAAGTAAAGACATTAGGAAGTGAGGATGGAAAACGAAGGGAGCAGAAGAGCGGTAGCAGTGAATGACTAAGCAAAAGATCTGACGGAGCTGGAGCTGGAAATGAGACTGTAATATTGTGAACTTGGAATAACTTTGAAATTTGAAACTTATACTATTGGAGAAGTGGTACAGAACTAGCTTTTGAATAATTGATTGCTAAATTGTTTGATTATTACATAGATTGATGTGATAATACTGCACATTAATGTGAAATTGCTTTCTTTTCTTTTTTTTCCCTATTCATTCTTCCTTTTAGATTATAACATTCATACTATTAACTTATTTAAACTCCTTATATATTTAAAAATATATTTACAACTGCATTAATATTATTGTATAGATTATATTGAACGTAGTATATTTTAAGGATATTTATTCATAATATAGTCAATATTTATTAGAGATTAAGTATATTACAATTGAAATATTTATCATATTGACTTTAGAGGATTTATAACTAGTAACTGTAGCCATATTAATTGGTTTTTTGATAGATAATATTATAATATTGAAGGGGGAATAGTAAATAGTAAATAGGAAAATACATAAAATTGGTTAGCAATATTTATAGGATCTATATGATTTAAACTACACTTAAACTATATTTATTAGTGAAAGTTATATATAGTCATACTTAAGCTTATAGGTACAGAGAAAATAATTTAGAAGGGGGGAAAATACCAGTATCATAAAAAATATTGGATGGTGATTTGGGGAAAGATTTATAAAATTTTGGGGGAACAAAATAGAATAATAAAGGAAATGACTACTATTACTACAACATCACTGAGAGCAGGGAAAAAAGCATCATCTAACCCCACAGTAGCGACGGCATCCCCTGCCAGCCAACGATCAATAGAAGAGATGTTGACTGTCGAAAAAGCAAGTGGTACATCGGTAATACAAACAATGAACTCCACACTAATTATGATGCAGGAAACTATGGTGAAATTACAGGAAGCGATTTTGAAGAACCATGTAGAGTTAAAAATGGATATCCAGAAATTGGACAACAAGATTGGTTCGATTCAAGAGGCAATTCAAAAAAATGAACAACATATAAAATTGGTGGAAACAAAGACTGAACAAACGGAGAAAAAATTAGAATGGATGGACCAAAAAATGTCAACAGTAAATAAAGACTTAGAAAACTCTTTGATACATCTGGAGATGGACTGATCTTCCTTCTATTTGCGGTTCCAAAATGTGCTGAAAACCAAGGAAGAAGACCTGGGGGGAATAATGGCGGAAATGATAGCTGAGGCTCTACAGAAAGATAAGCAAGAAGTGGTAAATGAGTTGGATGAAGTATACCAAGTCCAAACAAATTATGCTAAGCGCCATCACCTACCCAGGGAAGTACATATTAGATTCGCAAGGAAAAAGGTCTGAGACATCATCTATAAAACCACGAGGGATGAACCAATGACATACAAAGAGAAAGAGGTTATCACTCCAAAACAAGTCCCGAGACGGGTCCATGAACAAAGAAGAGACTACCGGTTCTTGGCGTCTCTGTTAAATTAAAAAAAACATATTATTCCGATGGATCATCCCAGAAGGAATGATAATCACTTGGGAGGGCAGGAAAATTAAAGTGGACAACTTAGATAAGGCCCAAGAAGTGTACAATCAACTAATAGGGATGGAAGAGGAATCAAATAGTGGAGAGAAGTTGGAGTTAGTAAGCCAAGAAGAGCGACAGGAATCTGAAGAAGAGGAAAGGAAAGAAGGAACTAAGGAAGTAAAAGAACCCCAAAAACAGGAAGAAGGAATTAGAACCAGGACACAAAGAGCCACAAAAACAAGCAAAAACTAAAAACTTGTAGGGAAATAAAAAAATGCAGAAAGAAACCAAATTAATATCAATAAATATGAAAGGATTAAATGATGTAGGGAAAAGGAAAAAATATTCACGAAATTAGTAAAGCAAAATGCAGATATTATATGTCTTCAAGAAACACATATTAAAGAACAAGACCAAAAATATTTAGAATATAAAAAACCTGGGAGAACTCCACACATCGTTAGCAGGGAAGAAAAAAGAGGGGTAGTGGTATATATCAAAAAAGAAATAAGAACTAACAAAATTTATGCAGATCCCAAAGGAAGATTACTAATGCTTGAAATCAAGACAGGTAGAATTACAATGCTTTTAGTAAATATTTATGCCCCCAATAAAAATCAAAAAGAATTCTATAAGAAAACTCATTAAAAGATTATAGAGACAGGTTATAAAAATGTATGTATAGTGGGAGACTATAATGGAGTAGTGGATATTAAAAAAAGACTATACTAGCGATAAGAAAAACCAAAGAAAAAGAACTGCACTACCAAAAACATTCTTCGAAATGGCTGAAGAATTGAATTTGATCAATGTGTGGAGAGTATTACACTCAAAAGAAAAACAATTCACTTTTTATTCCAACCCACATAAGTTGTATTCGAGAATAGATATGGTATGGGTGAATAGAGAACTAAGCAAAGAAATGGAGAAAGTAGAGATTCCCCCGAATACCTGGGCACACCACAATCCCTTGGTAATAACATGGAGAGGCCAAATAAGGAGAAATAAGAGATGGACATTAAATCCACAAATCTTGCAAGATAATGAATATCCACAAATGATTGAAAAAGAATTAACTTTATTTTTTGAGGAGAACAAAAAGCAACCCACCTCATTACAAAATCTATGGGATACAATGAAGGCCTACACCAGAGGGATTACGATAGCATATACTGCAAGGAAGAATAAAGAAAAATGGAAACAACAAATTAGACTATTGGATGAAATAAAACAACTAGAAAATAAACTCCAAATGAAACCAGGAGATGAACAAATAAATGAGACATTAATTCTTAGCAAAACCAAATTAAATATTATAGAACAAACAGAATATGCAAAAAGTGTTAGATTTACAAAACAGCTTTTTTTTGAAAATGCAAATAAGCCAGGCAGGTGGTTGGCATACAAACTAAAAAAAGAAAAGGAGAGTAGGATGATACACCAACTACAGGATGAGGCAGGAAACTTACAAAATAATGAAGAAGAATTAAAGAAGATTGCTTCAGAATATTTTGAGAATCTATATAAATAAGATGAAAAAGAGAGGGACAAAATAAATGAGTACTTGAAGGGGGGAAGTATGCCACCACTGGACGAGGAAGATAAAATACTGCTGAATAGGGAAATAACATTGATGGAATTAAAGGATGCGATCAAAAAGCAAAAGAACACGAAGTCTCCGGGACCAGATGGCCTCCCAAGGGAATTCTACAAAAATGCGGGAGAATTATTAGAACCAATGTTATTAGAACTGTATAATGAGGTCCTAATGAAAGCAAAAATACCAGATTCGTGGAGGGAAGCATATATCACCATGATCGTGAAAGAAGGTACCGACGCAAACCAAATTCATAATTATAGGCCAATTTCATTGTTGAATGCCAACTATAAAATCTTTATGAGTATTATGGCAGGAAGGATAAAAAAATACTAAACAAAATTATACACTCTGATCAAAATGGTTTCCTTCTAACAAGACAGATTAGAACTAATACAAGAGTCGTATTGAATATGTTAGAATACTATGAAGCGCATCCAGAAAAACAAGCAGCGCTTGTTTTTCTGGATGCGCAAAAGGCATTTGACAATGTAAATTGGCAATGTATGATTCGGCAAATCAAAGAAATGAAATTTGGAGATGAATTTGAACGAATGATTGAAACAATATATTCTTCCCAGAAAACCAATATAATAATAAATGGAGATAATGAGAGATATGACCCCCCCCCCGCTCCCGGCACGCGATTGCACGCCCGTTTTTTTCTC
>QLTV01004085.1:2813749-2843678 GCA_003457575.1 Thermophis baileyi
TCGGGGGGGGGAGGCCGTTTTCACCCTCCCCAGGCTCCTAGAGAGGCTCTGGAGCCTGGGGAGAGCAACAGGACTTACGGTCCAACCGGAAGTCAGCAAATGGACCGTTTCTGGCCTCCGGAGGTCCTCCGGGGGGGGAGGCCGTTTTCACCCTCCCCAGGCTCCTAGAAAGGCTCTGGAGCTTGGAGCAAAAAACGGGCCTTCCCCACCCCCTCCGGAGGCTGGAAACAGCCTGTTGCCCGACTCCCAGTGGGCCCAGAAGGCCCGAAAATCAGCTGACCTGAGCTCGTATGGCCACCAATATGGCTCTGCGTGCCACTTGTGGCACGTGTGCCATAGGTTCGCCATCACGGGGCTAGGTAAAAGACCGAGAATAAAATTAACAGATTTACAAGATAGTAGAGCCAGAGGTGGCTTTGGGCTCCCAGACTGGAGACTCTATTACAAAGTAGCATCATTAGTATGGCTTAGAGACTGGGTCAATTTGAGAAACAAAAGGATATTAACATTGGAAGGCCACAACTTACAAAAAGGATGGCACGCATTTCGTGGGACAAAGAAAATAAGCCACAAAAATATTTTTATAGACACATGATAAGAGAGTTGCTGATGCAAATATGGCAGGAGACGGAAAAAAAAACCACTACGTGAAAATCCCCAATTGGCTTTCCACTATGGAGGTGATGATCCATCCTAATACTATAGATATGTGCAAAATGGTCAAATATAAGGATATTTTCGACAGTTATGGGAAATTAAAAAGTAGACAGGAGCTGGAGGAACAGGGTATAATTATAGACTGGTGGCCATATCTTCAGCTCCAATCAAGGTATAAAAACGATAGCGATGAATTTGGAATTGAGGTTGAAATGCAACAATTAGATAAACTTTTGACGGGCCCAGAAGAAAAAATGATTACAAAAATATATAACTATCTACTACAATTTGATAGAGCTGAGGATATAGTAAAGGGGACGATGATAGCCTGGGCAAAAAGTGTGGGACATAACATTCATTTGGCTGACTGGGAACAAATTTGGAACAGAAATTATAAAATAACAAAATTGGTGTCCTATAAAGAGAACCACTATAAAATGTTCTATCAATGGCATTTGGCACCCTCAAGATTAGCAAAGATATATCCAAATTTAAACCCACTTTGCTGGAAATGCAAAAAAAAAAAAAAAAAGCAAGGTACCTTCTTTCACGCATGGTGGTTGTGCCCGGAACCTATGAAATATTGGAAAAAAATACACAGTTGGCTACAAGAATTAGTAGGGTCACAAATAGAATACACCCCAGAAATTTTTCTTCTAGGGATATTTAAAGGGAAACAAGATAAAAATTCTAAATATTTGGTTTTACACATTATAACTGCAGCAAGGATTGCCTTTGAGAAATGTTGGAGAAATACAAACACACCCACCGAGAGCTTGATAATCAAAAAAATATTTGAATGCACGGAGATGGACAAGTTAACAATAGAACTTAAAGGACAAAAAGATTTGGATTAATATGTAATATGGGAAAAGTGGTATGATTGGATTGATAACAGAAGGATGAAGAGAAAATGTACAAAGAAGATGTAGAACTAGATAATATTGCAAGACAATGTACAAAATGTATCAATATAAATGTAATGTATGTAAAAGATTGTAGATCTTCTTAAGAAATTACCGTGACATGTAAAAAGAGAAAAATGCCATAAAGACATTATAAAAAAAAGAAAAGAAAAATTATTTTAAAATGATATTTCCACACAAAGAAAATGATTCTTTGAAGATGTCTTGTTTCCAACTCACTCAAAAGCTATGTCAATATTTTGCACAGAGGAAAATGAAAGGCAAACAGCTCAACAAAAGTAGTCTACAGCAACCTATTTTAGACCTCAACACTGCAGGACATTGTGACATCTCTAAGATCAAAACCGAAGTGTGAATGAGTTTTTTTTTATTGGGGACAAACCCCTTGGGAATGCAAAATGGGACAGCCGAACAGTCCAACTATTGCTCCAAGTTCCTTTTCAAAATTCAAGATTCAAACACTCTATTTCAAGCTTATCATTTAAATAGCCTGAAATGATTGCATTGCAGGTAGTTCTTGCAATTTCTGCAGGATACAGAAATAATGTTTAGTGTGTTGTCAGCAGTATGAACTACCCATTTTTTTCCTGAGAAACATATCTTGGTTTTCACCTATAAACAGGGACTAGATAATGGGGCTGAATCTGCCCAACTCACTTTGAAGATAAAAATCAATAACGTAGCAAAATGCGCAAGCGTTCGTTGTTTTTATGATGATGGAAGACCTTGAGGAAGTTAATAAAACTCCTACTGAATGAAGAGATTGATTCTCTTTTTGTTTGGGAACCTAAATACAGAATTTAAAAACAATTTTGACCTTTGCAATCTATTGCATACAGGTATGGGTGGTGGAGTTGGGTTCCCTATTTTGTTGTGTTTCAGTGACTGTGAATGTTGGTTATGGTGTAATGGAGAAAGTACAGAAACCCAGGTTCATATCCATGAGTATTGTGTGGCATGAAAACTAAGGCAACATTTCTTTGTGCTTTGCAAAGTACATGGTAAAAGCAAACCTAAAAAACAACTGAATTATATCTTCAGAACCAGAGGATTAAAAAAAAAATCTATAAAATTCTAACTAATTATTTCCCCCCATGACAGCACAAACAAAAGAACCAAAACATTATGTAGAAAGCAGTGACTATGTTTCTAAAAGAATGCCCATCAGTGTCATGGACAACGTATGCATTAGGAATAAAAGTGCCACCTTGCTGCTATGTGTATACAGTATCCAAAGAAATATTGGCTTGTCTGCTTTTCAGCTTCTGCCCAGACTGTTGGAATACATGTTAGAATGTATTTTGTATTGCAACTACAGAATTATTCAGCCAGTAGATGACAGTGTTTAATTTACATCTATGGTTAAAATCTATGGTTCTTTATGTTCTGAGGAGGGTTTCCTGTTACAGTTTAACAGTTGAGCAGTAAAGCACATGGTGACTGTACTCTTTGTTTGCTCTGTGATGCTGAACAGAATTTCTAACACAGACAAAGCAGCCAATAAGAAACAGAGTTCCTACTAGACTGGTGTTTCTTAATCTTGCAACTTTAAAAGGCGTAGACTTCAGCTCCTAGAATTCCTAGCCAGCATGCAGTTATCAGGTTGAGAAACACTGTACTAGACTATATAGCAATAGCAATAGCACTTAGACTGATATACCGCTTCACAGTGCTTTACAGCCCTCTCTAAGCGGTTTACAGAGTCAGCATATTGCCCCCAACAATCTGGGTCCTCATATTACTGACCTCAGAAGGATGGAAGTCTGAGTCAACCTTAAGCCAATCAGTATTGAACTCCTGGCACTGAGCAGAGTCAGCCTGCAATACTGCATTCTAAACACTATGCCACCACGGCTCAATATCCTTGTCATTTATTCCACCTGTCTTTTCAACCATCTACACATTTGAAGAAAGTTAAAGCTTTCCCCTCCCCAGTTGTCACCGACTCAAGAGAGTGGTGCTCATCTCCGATTCTCAGCCAAGGGAGCTTTGCATTGTCTGAGAGACATTTCCGTAATCATGTGGCCAGCATGAAAATAAGAAATGCAATAACGTTTCCCACCAATGTGGTACCCATTTATCTACTTGCATTTGTGTGCTTTCAAACTGTTAGGTGGGCAGGAGCTGGGGCAAGTAACAGGAGCTCATGCCGCCATTTGGCGCTTGAACCCGGGCTGTCGGCTTTCCAGCTGACAAACTCAGCGTCTTAACCGCTGAGCCATTGTGCCCCCTACATTTGAAGAAGGGATTATCTAAAGAAAAGATGTTTATCTATAGAAAATTCAATTTCCATTTCCAACAACATTTTGTTTAAAATTCTTCAGGAACCAGAACTTTGCTCAGGGTCTTCACTACTGCCACTAAGAGAAGACAATGTTGAGTCATATGGGCAAGTGGTCTGCCCAGTATACCACAGTTTCCGGAGTTCCTATAGCAAAGGGTGGCTCCAATGTAAAGTATTTGGACCATAAATGAAGACCTGTCAACAAATTAAAAAGATATTTTATATACATTTGGGTGATGGCAACCAATCCAGTGGGATACTCTTTTGGTAAACCAATGTAGGAAACCTCAGCTGATACATCAGTACACTGTGTTCACCTTCTAAAGCTTTTAGAGCAGGGATGTCAAACTCAATTTCATTGAGGGCCACATCAGGATTGTGTTTGACCTTGGGGGCCCTGGAGTGGGCGTGGCCAGGGTGGGCATGGCCAGCTTGACATCACTCGTGTCGGAGAGCCTGTGGTGGCCGAAGCGTTCTGCCAGAGAAAATGGGCTCCAGACCTCCGTTTTCGGCTGCGACGGCCTCCTGCAAACCCTCTGCCAGCGAAAATGAAAAATGTGGCCCTCCCGAGCTCCGTTTTTGCTGGCAGAGGCATAGTGGGGGCCAGTCCTTCGCTGTTTCCAGGGCGGCCCCACGAGCCAGATCTAAGCACCCTGCGGGCTGGATCTGGCCCCCAGGCCTTGAGTTTGACACCCGTTTTAGAGCAACCCTGCCCCTGCTATGGTAGGTTCTGTAAATGTGTCCAGTGAACTTGCAGAGTGTTTCACCTTCCCAATTTCAAATCCAGTTTTTCTAGTCTGTAAAGCTGCAGCTCTTAATAAGCAACTACCCAAAGCTGATGGGTGGCCATGGTGAACGGGTTGGGCAGGCAGTATGAAGTGCTATTTGCATGCTTGAATGTTTTAAAACAGAGGAAGCAAAATGAGCACGGAGCAAAGTGGAAGAAGAAAACAGCTTCTGGGTTTTTCCCTATTTTTTCCACAAAAGGAAATGTAACAATAGTTAAAAAAAAAAGTCAACTGCTTTGTAACTGAAGCCGTGAACATGAAAACACATTTCTAATTGTTATTAGCTTTTACTACTGTCACCGTATTATCTCCAAATTGTTGCAGGAACACACCCAGCTTGTCTGAGACTGACTGGCTGAGAAATTCATACTAGAAATAGGAGCTGTTTATGCATTGTCCTCCGTTTTCATGTATGTTAATTTTCTTCAACATCCATAGTGAAGAATAGCTCGTTTAACACTCCCTCTAATTCAGGGGTGTCAAACTTGATTTCATTGAGGGCGGCATCAGGGTTGTGTTTGACCTCGGGGGGCCCGGGGTAGGCATGGCTGGGGTGGGCGTGGTCAGCTTGATGTCACTTGTGTCGGGGGCACCTGTGGTGGCCAAGTGATAAGGAAGGACTTCCCTCAGACCCTCCCTCACTCTCATAATCTCCTTCCTACCTTCCTTCCTTTTTCCTTCCCTCTTCATCCTTTCTTCTTCCTTCCCCTCTTTCCTTATTTTTACTTCCTTGCTCTCTTCCCATCTTTCCTTCTTTTTCTTTGTCTTTCCTCTTTCCTTTTCTCCTTTCCTGTCCCTTCTTCCATGCTCAAATGCAAAAGGGGAAACATTTCTCCTTTGGTTTTGTTTTTACTTGGTTTTGCTAGCCTTCTGCCAGAGAAATCGGAGCTGCCCCATTTTTGGCCGTGATGGCCTCTGCAGCCCTCTGCCAGCGAAAATGGAGCTGGGGAGGTTCCATTTTCCCTGGCAGAGGCACTCCCTCCCGAGCTCCATTTTTGCTGGCAGAGGCACTGCGGACCGGTCCTTTGCTGTTTCCAGGGTGGCCCCGTGGGCCAGGTCTAAGCACCCCATGGGTCAGATCTGGCCCATGGGCCTTAAGTTTGACACCCCTGCTCTAATTCCTACCCACCCACCACTGCCAGATGTGTAGGACTTTGTCCCCCCAGAGTTTCTGGACAGCATATTTGAAGGTTCTAAGCTTGGTTGGACATCATTAAATTGGGGAAGACCAGCTTAAAATGTCCTTGCCTTCTCTCATTCTCCTGTAACTTCTATATTTATCAACTGGGCTAATGTTTTTATCATTCTCTTCTGCTCTGTTGCACTTGATAAACCACACATCCGAAAGTGAGACCAAATTAGTGATTAATAGCTGAGAAATGGACATCAGTACAAGGAGTATTTGTATTTTACACCATCTCTACCACTCTAAGGCCTAAGGTTCATTTTTTTACAGGTAGTCCTCAACTTATGACTGGTTGCTTAGACACTGAAGTTACAATGGATCCCTCAAAAGTTACTTACAACTGAATTCTGAAGCTATGACAGCAGCTTCTGTTGCACTTCCTGTTTTCTGGAAAAAAGTGGTATAAAATCTATTCATTTAACAATTGCAGCATTCACTTAATGACCACCACAAAAAAAATGTAAAATTGGGCCAGGTTACATGATGTCCTGCTTAGCAACCACAATGACCTACAACTGTAATTCCAGGGTCAATTACAGTCGTAAGTCGATGCCTATCTGTATTCAAAGCAAAGTCATGTAAAAGGTCTCATCTGTTGTCTTCTTAAGCTTTCCCGTATCACATTTTGTGCTGCCCTATTTAAAATAAGACCTGCACTTATAGAAGCCAGCAATCTTGTGTGTGGCTCCAGAGATCTCCCACTGTTATCATTAAATAATAATTTTCAACAAGACAGAAGGAGAGAATATTTTAGAGAATAAGTACCTTAATTATAGATTCAAGTACAAGTGAAATTAAATCAGATTTTGTTTTTGTCCTGGTCTTACCCAATACTAGGTGTTATGCAGCTGTTCACATCTGAATTTTTTTTTAAAAAGGATGCTTCAGAGGAAATTTTGGTGCCCTTAGTGCACCTGTTGGTGTCCCCTTAAAGAAGGTGTGCTTTGGGGCAGGAAGGGGGGTTGCACGGCAAATGTGAAGTCCCAGATAAATATATATTTGGGTTAAGGACACAGTTAGTAGGTGCACAACCTTGTTTTACCCTGTTGGTGCCTCTGAAATTAAAAATATTACGGATAGTGTGGCTGCAAGTAAATAAGCCTATATAAGTATATGGAGTTTTACAGATAAGCTCTATAACAAGGTATGTATAATTGATACAATTAGCCAGCATTTAATACAAGGGAAAACCCCCCCAATTACTCAAGGTGTGAATAGCATCCTAGAGCCTCAGGTCCTGCTCCTGGGGCCACTCCAAAGATTGCTCCCAAGTTATCATTTTTAAGGTGAGAGATGTGCATAGTAATTAAGTAAATGAGAACTAATTGCATTTAATTAAATTACATTTAATTAAAGTGAGCTGAACTGTGAATTCAATCCAATTAGGCTTTTGTCTTGGCCTTGTCCATTTCTTAGTTCTGGTCCACTACTTTCGGACGTTTGGTTCTTAGTTTGCTACCGAAACCACCAATATATTCTCCGCCTGAAAAGAAAGCCATTCAACCATGATTGAATGGGACAACTTCTGTCAGCTGAACCTCAACAACTTTATTACCCAAAGAAATGAAGGAAAACAGAATGGGAAAGAGGGAGAAAGAAAAAGAAGAATACCGTATTTTTTGGAGTATAAGACGCACCTTCCCCCCCCACTAAAAGAGGGTGGAAATGTTGGTACGTCTTATACACCGAATACAGCCATTTTTGGCCTCCCAAATGGGGGTGTTTTTGCCTTCCCCCAGCCCCCAGGAGCACTCTGCGGGCCTCCCAAACCTTCTGTGCCCCCCGTTTTTCGCAAAAACAGGCAAAAAACAGGCCCGTTTTTGTGAAAAATGGGGCACGCAGAGGGTTTGGGAGGCCTGCAGAGTGCTTCTGGGGGGTGGGGGAAGGCAAAAACTGCCCTATTTTTTTTGCAAAAATGGGTGAAAAATGGGCCCATTTTTGCGAAAAATCGGGCGCGCAGAGGGTTTTGGAGGCCTGCAGAGTGCTTCTGGGGGCTGGGGGAGGACAAAAACGCCCCCGTTTTTGCAAAAAACGGGCAAAAAATGGGCCGTTTTTTGTAAAAACGGGGGCTTTTTTGCCTTCCCCCAGCCCCCAGGAGCATTCTGCAGGCCTCCCAAACCCTCTGTGCACCTTGTTTTTCGCAACCGCGGGCCGGATGTGTCACTTGCTGGCCACGCCCACGCCCGGTTTAGCAAAGGGGAAAAAGTCCTGATATGTCATGTGACGACGCTGTGACAACATGAGTTTGACATCCCTGCCCTATATCATTTCAGACAAATGGTTGTCCAATCTCTTCTTGGAAATCCCCAGGATTGGAGCCCTTTAAGACCCATCTTTAAAAGAGATGCACCTTTTCTTGGGCTTGCATTTAGCTGCAGACACCCAGAAAATAAGCATTTGAGTTAAGCAGGCTCTAAGGGGTACCACTGTCGGCCCAGCCCAAAGCTGGATGGTTTGTTTCACCTAGTGTAAGTTAGCCCAAATAATCACACAAAAATGGGTGGTAACATTTTGAAAAATGTTATTTCTGCAGAGTTTGAGAATTTACGCTTGGGACTAACATCTCAAACTAAACGCACTGCATGTCCTCACAACAGGTATTTTATACAGTTCCTACATTACATCCAATTTCTGATTGGCTGACTAAATTCACCTCACCACACACCTTATCTTTTGGCGGGCTTTAAAAAAAATATCCTGGTAGTTTTTTCCTAGCTCTCTCATAGGGCCCGCCAGTAACTTATCACTGGGGCGCCCTTTTCTTTTAGGAACTTCTAGCACCTTCTTATGATGCCATCACCATGATTTGTTGCATTTTGTTGGTGTTTAAGCACCTACTTTCCTTGGCTGCACAGATGATTACCTTTAACTGCAATGGAAGAGCTCTATATGAGACTCATGCAGATAAAGTGAACAAAACTGGTCATATTCACATTTGCAATTAAAAGCAAAGAAGGTTCTGGAACTGCTCACCATGCCCACGTATCAGAGGTGGGTTCCTCCCGGTTCGGACCGGTTCGCCCGAACCGGTAGCGACCCGCTGGTGACATCACGATGATGTCACGGATCCAGTTCGGTCAGTGCCGGTCCGTGGATGCCGCCATCTTTTTTTTGAATTTTTTTTTTGGGAATTTTTTCCCGGGTTTTTTTCTTCTGCGCATGCACAGAAGCTGAGTTTCTGGCACTGCGCATGCGTCGCCATCTTGTTTTTGGCTTTTTTTGGGGGGGTTATTTTTTTGCACTGCGCATGCGCACTGAGGCGGCCACGCAGCACGGGAGGAAGCGAACCAGCAGCGAGGTAAGTTAGAACCCACCTCTGCCACGTATAGCAATTCATGTATAATGGCGTACCAAGAACTCAATAGCTTCCAGAGTGTCTTGTTTTGGACTGAAAAAGAGGGGAAACCACCTGGCACTTAACAAACTGCTTTCAGCTTAACTACTAATCAAGTGTGCAGGCCTGTGTTACAGCAAAGCTGCCATTCTTAGAAAAAAAATGTCTTCTGTCCTTAATTCAGAAGATGGTGCTTCTATACTAATAAGCATCAAACTAGGTTATAAAGCCATTTTTCACAGCTTCCACGGAAAACCCCCAATCACTGTCTCCAATTAATATTCTGTTTTTTTTTAAATAAAATAATACAATATGATAATACACCAATAGCACATTCTTTAAAATCTATTAACTTAGAAACTAATTTTACTGCAGTCCTGATTTTATGCTAAGATGAATGGCTAATTGCTGATGCTTGAAGTTGATTCTTCTCCGGATAACTTTACAGAAAAGAAATCAAAGACAGATGTACTGGAGAAGTCAAATGTGTTTTGATTTTTGAGATCTGTAATAGGCAGAAACAATATAAATTGAATAATATCAAGGTAGAATGCTTAATTCTTCCAGTCTTAATTTAAAGCGATATGCTATAATCCAGGTTAATATAAATACATTTGGAGAGATCAACAACATATTTAGCTTCAGGTATAATACACGTTTAACAGCACTGCAAAATTGAGTATTAACCACCTGTTGCCAATGGCAGAGTGAGGGAGGAGCTGGTCCAGTGAGTTCCGCTTTATAATTGATTTAAAAACTTGGTTTGTTCAAACTGCATAGAAGTATTGCAGGGGAAAAAAACACAGCTGCCTCCAAAGACCCAAACTGCAATATTTCCACTCCATCTTATTATTATACTTCCTAATGCTTCCTAATCTTAGATTAAGGCAGTGCTCCACTAATTAACTTTCTACTCCCAAATCACCCAACCTTGTACTAATTAAAATATGGGATTCTGCAATTATTATATATGCCCTTTAGAAGTGGAGCAACTTGCATGAAACTGGCCAAAGTATTCTAGACCATAGTTACTACTGTACCTAGATGGAAAAATGAACTGGAGTTATATCGAAGTGTATGTCTGAGCTGGAAACCTACTTTTTAAAGGAACGTGTTTGACAAATAGCAGCACCTGGCTGACTTTGCTTCAGTTGAGAAACTAAGTAGAGCCGTGGTGGCGCAGTGGTTAGAATGCAGTATTGCAGGCTGACTCTGCTCACTGCCAGTAGTTCGATCCTGACTGGCTGGAGGTTGACTCAGCCTTCCATCCTTCTGAGGTCGGTAAAATGAGGACCCAGATTGTTGGGGGCAATATGCTGACTCTGTAAACCGCTTAGAGAGGGCTGCATAAGTTGAAATGCTATTGCTATTGCTAAGTAGGGTTGGGCCTGGTTGCTATTCGCATGGGAATCTCCAGGGAACATCAGAGATGAAAACTACATTGGGAAATTGAAAAAAATATCTTAGAAGAAGGCAACAATAACTGTTTGGGTATGGGCCAAAGGAAGGCCAAGTCAATGTCTGTGAAGACATTAGAACTGAGAACAGCTCAAAAGAGGCTTTACAAATGACCACAATTTGGATCAGAATTTTTGTTGCTAAGCAAGTCAGCTGTTAAGTAAGTCATACCTGATTTTACAACCTTTTTTTAATCCTGGTTGTTACTCAAATCCCTGCAGTTAAGGGAATCAAGTAGCCATTACATGAATCCAGCTTCCCCCATTCATTTGGCTTGTCCAAAGTTGACTGGGGTGATCATGTGACCCTGAGATGCTGCAACCATTGTGGACACAGGCCAATTGCCAAATGCCCAAATTTTGATCACGTGACGATGGAGATGCCACAATGGTCGTAAGTGCAAGAGCCAGCCATAAGTTATTTATTATTATTATTATTTATTAAATTTGTATGCTGCCCAACTCCCAAGGGACTCTGGGCGGCTCACAACAATATAAAAAACCATTAAAAGAAAACATAATAAAAACAGTTAAAAACAGTTAAAAAACTCATGAGTTATGTTTCTCACAGCTGTTGTAATCTTGAATGACTACTAAATGAATGATTGTAAATTGAAGACTACCTCCATTGTTTAATCTCAGACAATATAATAAGTCCTGTGCTTGGAGTGAAATGGCGGACATGTTTATTCACCAGAAGTTCTAATAACTGGAACAGCTATTCACATAAACTTGATACTAGCTTGCTCAATGAGCAAATTTACTGGTGTGAAGCTCTGGTTACTACTGTGGTTGTTATTATTACTGATGGCAGACAATTGTTACCAACATATCTCCTGCACAGAGTTTGGAAATTGATCCTAACTGAGGAATTTGAAGAACAGATTTTATTTTTTTTAAAAGTCACCAAATATGGAATAGAAATTGATTCAGGCCAAACTATCATATAAATAAAACAGCATGTACTAATTTGGGCAAAATACATTAGCCAGTAAACTGAAGCCCATCTACAGTAGCACTTTCAGGTTTACAACTGAAAGAAAATATGAAACTATCTTTTTCCAGTCTTGACAGTCCACAAAAAGTATCAGATACGTATATTATATTCTCTTGTTATATTGCGGCATCAATGAATGGTTGGTCTCCTGGTGCAATTCAAATTTTATTTATCTCTCACTTTTTTTTAAAAAAAATGTGGAAATCAATTTTTCCAGAAGAATTTATCTAAAAAAGGGCATGCAATAAAAGACAGTCAAGTTTTAAACATTTCAGAACCTGGCCCACCAATTAATTGTATTCAAATGACAAGTATTATTTAAAAACCAACCATTTTAGCAGTCAGGAAAGGCCTCTGCGTATAGCATGAGTGATTTTCTCCATGTCTCTCTCAAATTAATGCCTAAAGATCATTTTGTGTGATGGCCTCCCAAACACAATACTGCCTGACTATAAAGATGTACTTTCCCTTATTTAGCTAATAACCCTTCACTGTTCTGAAGAAAAAAAAATGTTTCCAAACAAAGCATTGCTCTTTCTGTACCAGAAATCCATTTTCTTCATAAGCGACCTGTTTTTTGATTTGCCTATTAGCACATTTTTTTTCTTGCTATGTCTCTGCCACCTGTTTTTATTTTGAGGAAAATGAATAATGCTCACCATTGCTCTGAGGATAGCACCATTTTAAATAAAGAACCAGATTATAACTACCTATGTCATTGTTTATCAAACCTGACCAATTTAAAACATGTGGATTTCAACTCCCAGAATTCCTCAACCAGCAAGCTGGGTAGCTGGAGAATTCTGGAAATTGAAGTCCATGGCTGGAAAATTGTGGAACTTGAAATTGGGGTGTGCATATGTGTGTGTGTGTACACACACACAACTGCTTTTTTGCTTACTTCCCCAAAGCCACTAACTTTAATGTAAGGATTTTTACAGATCTAATAAGTAACTAAATATCCACAGTTACAATACCAGTATTCACAAGTCTTTGTTTCAGCAAAATACCAGCAGAGTTCAAAGTCCACAAAAATAGATTGGAAATATATCAATCTATTCACACTTACTATGATTTCACCTGACTGTTCATTGTTTAATCAGTTGATAAACTACTTGAAACAGATTTCTCCCTAACTTTAGTGCCCTTCATAGGACTATAACTCCACCAATTTCCAGGCAGTGTGGTTAAAACATACATTTTCACTGACTGAACAGTATAACTGGAGGGCCAGCTTGGTGCTTAAGGTGCTGGTCAAAAACTGGGAGGCCATGAGTTCTAATCCTTCCCTAGGGATGAAAACCAGTTGGAAACCTTGCGTCGGTCCCTCTCTCCCAGTCCAATCCCCTCACAAGGTTGTTGGTGTGAGAAAAATAGGAGGGAATTTGATATGCTGCCTTGAATTGCAAAAAAATAAAGGCACGATTTAAATATAATGCTGCTGTTAAACATGCAATGTTAGAAGTCTTTTTACGTATATGCAAAATTCATATTGTCACTTTTTTGTTTACACATATGGAGAGAGAGAGAGAGAGAGAGAGAGAGAGAGAGAGAGAGAGAGAGAGAGAGAGAGAGAGAGAGAGAGAGANAGGGAGGGGGTGGAGGGGAGAGAGGGAGAGAGAGAGAGAGAGAGAGAGAGAGAGAGAGAGAGAGAGAGAGAGAGAGAGAGAGAGAGAGAGAGAGAGAATAAGCAAATTCGTATTTTTCAACATTAGCAGGACTAGCCATGATGCCTTTCATAACTATTGCCCGAATCATCATCAGCATGCTCATGATACCGTTATATCTTTTGATCCTAGACTGGTCAACTGATGCTATCAAGGTCCTGTCCCTGTGGCTGGAGACTGTGTGGGTCTAGAACAGGGCTGTCAAACTCAAGGTCCTGGAAAATGTAAGGGGCCGGCCTGCGTCGCTTCGGCCCGGTCTACCCAATGCGAAGAGGAAACATCGGGCCAGCACGGCTTCGGCCCGGTCTACCCAATGCGAAGAGGAAACATCGGGCCAGCATGGCTTCGGCCTGGTCTACCCAATGCGAAGACGAAACATGCCAGCAGTTTGGGGAGTGGTGTCAAGCTGGCCATGCCCACCCAGTTGCCCCCTCCCCCCCGAGGTCAACCACAGCCCTGATGCGGCCCTCAATGAAATTGAGTTTCACACCCCGGTCTAGAAGATGGAGAAGAACTGCCTCTGATTCAGTCCTACCAAAACTGAATGGCTATAGGAGTTTGGGTCACCTAGATCTGGGGATATTCCATCTTTGACTTTGGATAGGTTGCGTTTCCCCATTCAACGATGGCACACAGTCACAGTTCCTGCTCGATGAGCTGGGAAGGCCTTTGCCCAGCTTCATGAGATGTTCCAGTTGTGCCCATTCCTAGATTGAGAGGCCCTGTAGATACTCATGCATTCCATAGTCACCTCATGGTTTGACTATTAGACAGTAATGTGCTCTACGTGAAGTTGCTTTTGAAGATCACTTGTAAGCTTCAACTATTGTACACCAGAATTCAGCAGCAGAGAAAATAATGGACATGCCTCGGTGTGCCTGCGTCACACCTCTGCTCCGTGAGCTGCACTGGTTATTTGTACTTCCAGTGCAATTTAAAGTGCCGGCTATGATTTATAAAGACATAGAGATCAAGAGCCTAGGTACTTGAGATCTGTCTATCTTCTGAGGTGTCCGCCCAATTGATTTTAACTGACAGGGTTGGCATGCTTTGCATCCTTTTTTGATTAAAGAATGGCATCCATAAGGACCCAGGAAATGTGCCTTCTTGGTTACAGTGCCTGCCCTCAAGAATGAGGTCCTCCATTTGGGTCTCACCCTATTGGCATCCTGAACACCCCCAAAACCTTGACTGTTCTCCCTTGGATGATTGGGACCCCTTTCGTTGGATGTCAGTTGTTGGTGGGATGTTTTGGGGTTGCCAGACTCAATTTTTTTTGCTCTTCTTCCTTTTGTTTTTCTGAGTCTGATTTGTTCTTCCTTTGTCTCTGTATATTGCTTTGATTCATTGTGAGCTGCTCAGAGTCATTTGGATATGAAAATGAGTAATAAAGAAACAAACCTGCTAAGGCTTGTTTTTAAAAAGACTTTGGGATATTTTCACCATTGTGGTTGTGGTCTATTTTTATACTGGTCCTCTGCATTGTGGCTTTAAAGTACAAAAAAATGAAGCATTGATTAGCACACTGTCACTAATTTACAAAGAACTGCGAAATATGGCATCTGCACACATTCCCCAGGAGAATTTAAGTTCAGTTACTCTCCAGCAGAGGTGGGTTCCTCCCGGTTCGGACCGGGTCGCCCGAACCAGTAGCGACCCGCTGGTGATGTCACGGATCCGGTTCGGTCGGTGCCGGTCCGTGGGCGCCGCCATCTTTTTTTTTGAAAATTTATTTTATTGAATTTTTTTCCGTTGTTTTTTCCTTCTGCGCATGCGCAGAAGCCGAGTTTCCGGCACTGCACATGCGTCACCATCTTGTTTTCGGCTTTTTTTTTGGGGGGGGGGGATTTTTGTCTGATTTTTCGTCACTGTGCATGCGCGCGCCCACGAGGCGCGGGAGGAAGCGAACCAGCAGCGAGGTAAGTTAGAACCCACCCCTGCTCTCCAGGATTTCAGATTGGGAGTGACTGGAGTCTTATCTAATGCAATGGATAAACATCCAGCCTTATTATCATCAGGTAGTTTCACATTTAACCTATGTAGATAAGTTGCAATTATAAAATGTTGCTTATTAACTTATCCATGGCCATCTTCAGCAGAAGACCCAAAATCTTCATCTACGGTACCAACATATACAGGTAGTCCTCAACTTACAACAGTTCGTTTAGTGACCGTTCAAAGTTGCAACGGCACTGAAAAAAGTGACCTAATATGACCGTTTTTCACAGTTACGACCTTTGCAGCATCCCCATGATCATGTGATCAAAATTCAGATGCTTGGCAACTGGTTCATACTTATGACCGTTGCTGTGTCCCAAGGTCACGTGATCCCCTTTTGCGACCTTCTGACAAGCAACGACAATAGGGAAGCCAGATTCACTTAACATCCGGATTACTAACTTATCAACTGCAGTGATTCAGTTAACAACTGTGACAAGAAGGTTCGTAAAATCGAGCAAAACTCACTTAAGAACTGTCTCACTTAACAACAGAAATGTTGGGCTCAATTCTGGTCGTAAGTTGAGGACTACCTGTAGGAGTGCATGCATTCTGGAACCATATGCATTCGGGGACCACAAACCATTCTGTCTGCATGTATGTCCATCTATTTCTTCTGTTATAAGAAGGGATCACTAGAGATTTTAAGCATTAAATACATCCAATTTCTTTTACTGCTTTCAACCAAGATACAGTAATTCAATGGAAGCTGAATTTTATCCAGTGTGAAGTGGCTTTATAACTTGGTAAACTAAAGTTTGGAAGACAAAAAAATAGAAGAAAAAAATAGAAGAAGGCCAACATTTTCATTTCCTGCATCTGCCTGATGCTTGAAACAGGATGCAGATTTGATGAATTTTGCAAATCAAATTTAGAAAAGCAAAGATATTATTTGTTCTTCCAAGAAACTGAAAGTATATCATATTAAAGGTAAGCAGTTACGGGAAAACCACACTACCTCAATGTCATACTTCTGAAGTGAGAAACATGAATGGGCAAACCAGTCTTTACATCAGAATCTTCTGCCTGTCTTTTATGCAAATTCTTTTGCTTCTGGGTTTTATTCTCAAGTATTGCATATATCTCTTATAGCAGGGGTGTCAAACTCAACGCCCGGGGGCCGGATCCGGCCCACCGGGTACTTAGATCTGGCCCACGGGACTGCCCTGGAAACAGCGAAGGACTGGTCCGCGGTACTTCTGCCAGTGAAAACGGGCTTTCGAGCTTTGTTTTCGGCCTCCTGCAATCCTCTGCCAGTAAAAACGGAGCTCGGGAGGGCCGTGTATATTTTCACTGGCAGAGGGTTGCCGGAGGCTGTGGCAGCCGAAAACGGAGCTCGGGAGCCCGTTTTCGCTGGCAGAGCGCTTGGGCCAACACAGGTGCCCCCGACATGAGTGACGTCAAGCTAGCCATGCCCACTCTGGCCATGCCCACCCTGAGGTCAAACACAACCCTGATGCGGCCCTCAATGAAATTGAGTTTGACACCCCTGTCCTATAGGATACCAGCCTTGCTTAATGCTGTGTACAAAAACCAACTGAAAAGTAGATGGAGTTTAAATGACATTCAACAGACCACTGATGAAGAGCGTGGGTTGAAATGTAAAGATAGCCTCTACCATTTCTTCAATCTTGGGAGTATCCTTCCTGATTTGTATTCATAGGAAATCTTGGCAAATTTGGGACCAAAAAGTGCTTTCTCACGATTTGTGTTAATTTTAGTGAGATCAAATGATCGATTGGGCCTTTTATCATTAAACAAGTAAGCATCTTATCCCATTCCACCATTTATTTTGCTTTTGTTCCAAAGTCAGCTTCCAAAAATAACTTTTTTAAAAAAGTGTCAGCATTATAAAAATTTATCCCAAAATGTTTCACCGATTGTTGCTTTGATGGATGCAAAGATCAGGTACAAAAGCAAATTAAATACTTAGGGGCTTGAGCAATGAGAAAAATGATGCCAGAGCCCTGCTCAAATCTGAGAGCCAAAGACCTCACCAAATTAAATGGGCCAACGAAAAGCTTGATAATTTTCTAGGTGAGGATAAAGCACCAATTTTAACCAGACTTAAACAGCCAACTGATTCACTGTGGAGGATGAAGAGGAGATGAAGAGGAGATATAAACTGCTTGGTCTCTTTTTCCGTCTGGAGACAATGTGAAGGAGGAGATGCACTAGAGCAGGGGTGTCAAACTGGCGGTCTGTGGGCCAGATGCGTCACGTGCAGGCCACGCCCACCCCGGCTCCGCGAAGGCAAAAAAAAACATTGCAATACGTCATGTGACGCGATTGAGTTTGACACCCGTGCACTAGAGTATAGATAGTCCTCAACTTATGATTGAGCCCAAAATTTGTTAAGCAAGACAATTGTTAAGTGCATTTTGCCCCATTTTGATTAAGTGAATCACTTAACAGCTATTAAGTGAATCATGCGGTCATTAAGCGAATCTGGCTTCCCCCATTGACTTTGCTTGTCGGAAAACTGGCTGGGAAGGCTACAAATGGTGATCAAATGAACCCAGGATAGTGCAACTGTTATAAATACATGCCAGTTGCCAAGCATCTGAATTTGGATCATGTGACCATGGGGATGCTGCAAAGGTCGTAAGTGTGAAAACTGGTCACATTTTTCAGTGCCATTGTAACTTTGAACGGTCACTAAATGAATGGTTGTTAGTTAGAAGATCCTAGCTCTATCCTGAGTCCATAGTCAATGGACAAACTTCTATGCAGCTGTGCTTCTAAGAAATGAATGGGCTTTCGGTGGCGCAGTGGTTAGAATGCAGTACTGCAGGCTACTTCTGCTGCCTGCCGGCTGCCTGCAATTTGACAGTTCGAATCTCACCAGGCTCAAGGCTGACTCAGCCTTCCATCCTTCCCAGGTGGGTAAAATGAGGACCCAGATTGTTGGGGGTCATATGATGACTCTGTAAACCGTTTAGAGAGGGCTGTAAAGCACTGTGAAGCGGTATATACGGTAAGTCTTAAGTGCTATTGCTATTATGCAAAAAGGAAAGGAAGAAAAAAGAAAAGGAAAAGACAGTTTGCCAACATGCAAATCACCAACATTCTGGCTGCATTTATACAGCACCATGTCAATCTGGTCTCCCCCCTCCCCTAAATGTTTGCATCTGTAAAAATCTTGTAACCTGTGAAGGTGCTTAAATGCGAATAATGTAATCAACCTCCCACTACCACTTTTTTAAATGGGCAGACTGAGCGGCATAAGCAATGCTTCAGATTTTATCCATGGCATTAAGAACCTCAGAGAACAATTTCTGGATTTTGCTTTGTTTTCCCTAGAAGCAAATGGAAACCGGTGAGGCTGCTGTAATGTCTCAAGAGAAAATCCAGATTATAGCTGCCAGCTGTGTTTTGAACCAAATAAAATGCCTAAGGAGACTTCAAAGGTAGCCCCATTGTTAACACACACTGCAGCAATCATGTCACTGGGGCATGTGATTGTAGCAAAGCTATATCTTAGTGCGTCTGGTGCTATAGCTACCCTCGGATATAGTTCTGTGAAAAAGGGTTAACTTCTTTCAGACACAACACATTGTTTTGTTCATTTCCTCCTTCCCTCTCTCCCATATCCACATCTGTTTGTACCAGAAAAGGGACTTACCCCTAAAACCAGCAGGTTTTCTCATACCAGCGTTTCAATGAATCTCCAACTCAACAAAAAATGGAACAAATATATTTCTTTCAGACAGCTAGATGGGAAACTGTTGAGATCTACAGCATAGAGCAACATTTACCAAAACATCCCCTGCCTGCTAACACCTGCATGGATTGTTTGGCTCACATGTCACACAGTTGACAGAATTTGGAGGGGGGGGGAATATGTTAGGACCTCAGGCTTTCTAGAATTAGACCTCTCCGATGCTCTGGGCAATTCTAGTCTCTGAACCAGATAGAGACAGCAACTAAGTCTATCTAATCTCAGGATCAATCTGAAATCTCCTATCCTGTTCGGTAAACCAAATGCCAAACCGTACTCATAGACATCGCAGGAGTAGACAGACGAGTAGCATGCTTTGATTACTTTCTGAAATGGGGGAAGGGGGAAAAGGAAGGAAATCTGCATATGCAAAAACTACCTTTAGACCTTTCCCTGGACAGAACTGCAAGCTAATTTGATGGGTTAAAAACATATAAGCAATTCAATAGGCTAGTTCAGTGAAGGCGACCCGATGGCACGTATGCCCAAAATGGCACGCGAAGCCATGTTGCCCGGTACGCGTGGCCTTGCCTGTTTGTCTTCAGGGTTTCTGGCGCGCATGTGTGTGCGACGATCAGCTGTCCTTCACGCGCACGGCAGTGCCAAAAACCAGCCTGCGCATGCGCGCGGACCAGCTGATTGTCAGGTGCGCATGCACACCAGAACCCAGAAGTTCGGCTTTTCCAGAGCGCGGCCCTGATGAGTGCGCATGCGCGACGTTTCTGCACGACCTTTTCGGTGCCGAAAAGGTTCGCCATCACTGGGCTAGTTGGCTTCTCTCTCGGGTAGCACACATACAAATACAGAGTACCTGCACACATGTGCATATGCACACATGCCTACATTTTTATCCTACCAGGTATTCCCCTGCATCTTCTTTTCAAAATAACTGTGTGAATTGAGTTAGTGATTAGTGCAAGGTCACGCTGTGACCTTTATAATCAAGTAAAGTCCTGAACCTCCTTCTCTCTTCTCAAGCGTTCCAATTACCTTAGCAAAAATCACTTCTAAGACTCTGGACAAGTTCATCACCGGGATCTCCCTTTTATCTTCTGTAGGGCAGAAATGCCAGAAGCTGAAGAACAATTTGCATTTCTAGACTGCAGCAAGTCACACTGCCCTAAGTTAAAAGCACTGATGATGTTACCTAGTTGGGGTAATGAAACATCTGCAAGAAAGCAACCAAGTTCAGAGAGTACCAAGGACCCCTCATTTCAACCCCGAGCTTTGTTAGGAACAGGTAATAAAGGATGCCCACACTTTCCCTGCCATTTTTCTAGATGCAGCCCCCTTTTTTTTACTTGTGGCAAAATGATAGTGTCAGTCACAAACACAGTGATACTTTACTGCAGTGGTTCTTAGCAGGGGGCCCTGGAGCGATGTTCTCACGGGGGTGTGTGTGTTCAAGCAGGTTTGAAGAAATGTTATGATTTAAATCTTGAGTTAAGTCTTGGGGGTCTGTGGCCACGGTCCGTGGCCACAAAAGGTATTTAAAGGGGGGTCTGTGATGAAGGAAAGCTTGAGAACCACTGTCTATGGAGATTCTCAGTCATCCAGGTCATGGTTGTCCCAAAGATGTGCTTTTTTCCCCCCCCAAGAGGCAACTGGACTTTCAGAGCTGAAGAAGCTTCTTGGATGAGAAGTGAAATGTCTTCAAAGAAAAAGCAGAAAGTCCAGTTGCCTCTTGGGAAAAAAAAAAAGTACCATTGAGAACCACTGTTTTACTGAATTTATTTTGAACAGGAAATGGGAGTGTGAATGGCGAACCTATGGCACGCGTGCCCAAAGTGGCACACGGAGCCATGTCGCCTGGCATGCATGTGGCATCGCCCGTTTCTCTTCTGGGTTTCTGGCGTGCATGCGCACACGATGATCAGCTGGCCTTTGTGCGTACAGCAGTGCCGGAAACCGGAAGAGCTGGTCTTCCGTTTTCTGGTGTGAGCATGCACGCCAGCCAGCTGATCGGTGCATGCGCAGCAGTAACCGGAAGTTCATTTTCCGTTGTGCGCATGCCCCCGGGCAGTTCTTCCTGGCTGCGGTCCAGGCGCGTGCATGCGAAGTGCTCCCTTTTTAGCACTCGATGCCGAAAAGGTTCGCCATCACTGCCCTAGGTCATTTTTCTGGATGGTTCTGATTGCTCCCTGGAGTACATGCAGAACAAGATTCTGGGGAACAATAGTTCATCAAGTCCTCCCTGTTCCATTGAGCTCTTCTGCGAGGGGACAGCTAGGCTGCTCGAAAGTATAGGGGCATCATTACATATGCCCTGTTCAAATAGTCCTTGATTTATGACTATAATCATCATCATCTTCTTTTAACAACCCCATAAGCCCTTGCGGGGTGGAGTCTGGGCAACTGAATGCAGCTAGCAGAGTGTTTAATGGCCGGATGCCCTTCCTGTCACCAATGCGGAGTTTTGTTCAGCAGATATATTCTCATTGTGCCCACAGAGAGATAAATATCTGCCTCTACCTAGGATCGAACTCACAGCCTTCTGATTGTGAGGTGAGAGCTCCACCTCTAGGCCACCGCACCACTCCTGATTTACGATTATAATGAAGCCTGAAATTTCTGCATAAGTCATAATACGACTTCTGTCATAAGTCGAGGCACCCATGGGACCCGACCTTATTTTACTTTTTTTAATGCCATGTTAAGTGAATCGCCGTATTCCTATGGGACATTTTTTTTTTTTTGGCTAGAAACTGGCCGTAAAGCCTGGCACCTGGCAAAGATGTCATAAATCGTGGTTATGTGATGTGGTCTGTTGCAACTGACTAGTAAGCTGATTGCCAAGTGCCCAAAATGAAGTCATCTGACCTGGGTGTGTGTGCAGCCATTAGAACTCTGGAACTGGGTCATAAGTAGCTTATTTGGGGGTGGTGGTATCATAACTTCAAAATGTCACTAAGTGGCTAGTCCTTAAGCGAGGACTACCTGTAATTCTTACAATAATAATCCTAAAATATTGCAGGGTTTGCAGCTCCATGGAAACCTGCACAATTTGCATCCAGAAGGAGTTGGGTCCAATCCTCAGCATCACTAATCCCATAGATGCCATCCTTTCTTTCTTTTAGAAGAGCTGGTTGGGGAATTCTGGGAGTTGAAGTCGACATATCTTAAAGTTGCCAAAGTTGAGAAACACTGTTTTAGAACCTTCCTGCTTGCTGATTAGGAATTCTGGGAGTTGTAGAACCAGCACATCAAGATTGCCAGAGGGTTGAAAAGTTATAGCAGTCAATGGGGAAAAAATTCTTACTTGAGAGTGCCCTTGAAAGCAGACAAGATTAGGCTAGATGGTGAAGCAATCTGATTCGGGCACAAACAGACTAAGAAAACGTAGAGCTGACTAAATATCTATGTTACCATCTTAATACCCTTTAGAGGATGGTGAGCAATACAGCAATTGGATCAACATAACATCACCTCCTAGCTTCAATACTGAGCAGAAACTCAAATCTTTCTCTGCATAGAAAGATTTCCTCTTTCATCCTGTTTCTAACCCTACATGCTTGTATCTTTACGATTTATATTGTTTTATTTAGTTTCCTAGTATGATTTGATTGCTTATTTAGTATCCTATGACTATCACTAAGTGTTGTATCTTATGATTCTTGATGAATGTACACTGAGAGCTTATGCACCGAAGACAAATGCCTTGTGTGTCCAATCACGCTTGGCCAATCAAGAATTCTATTCTATTCTATATGGTGCAAGTATTTGGCTATGGACCAGTTTGTAAATGAATAAACCTAAGAAGAAACAGCCTAATTTTATAATACACTTCTCGCAAGTTAAAAAAAAATGCGCTAAGACAGTGATGGGTAACCTTTTCGGCACTGTCGTGCAGAAACATCGCGCGCACGCGCTCGTCGGGGCCGTGCTCCAGAAAAGCCGATCTTCCGGGTTCTAGCGTGCATGCGCACCCGACAATCAGCTGGCCGGCGTGCATGCGCAGGCCGGTTTTCAGCACTGCCATGCACGCGAAGGGATCGCGTTCCGGAAAAGCCGAACTTCCGGGTTCTGGCGCGCATGCACACCCGACAATCAGCTGGCCGGCATCAATGTTCCCTGTAACAGGAGAAAACGCCGCGCGGCAGTTAGAAACTGGCGCACGGCGCTCTCTTTTCCTGTGCGCGGGCGTGCAGGCGCGCAGCCTCTGCCATTAGAAAATGCCACGTGGAAGTTGGAAACTACTGCACGGCGTTCTCTCGTTACATGCACGGCCGCGCAGCCGTGCACCTTAGAGGGAACAGTGGCCGGCATGCATGCGCATGCCAGTTTTCAGCACTGCCGCGCACGCGAAGGACAGCTGATTGTCACACATGCATGCGCGCCAGAAACCCGGAAGACAAACAGGCAAGGCTGCGTGTGCCGAGCGACATGGCTTCACGTGCCACTTTGGGCCGCGTGCCATAGGTTCACCATCACGGTGCTAAGAGATATATGGGTCAACACAAGCAATTCATAGGATAGCAATTTTTGTTGTAAAAAATGCAAATATATCTAGCTCAGGCTTTTCCTGTCTGTCCCCCAACTAGTCAACCAGGGATCCAAAACATCAACGTGAGAGTTAACGAAGAAAGCCACAAGCCTGTATTTTGTTTTTCTGAGGCTATTGCTTGTTTTCTGATCACCTGTGCTGGGGAAGCATTTGGAAGCTGTGACAGTTGTGTTGCTATGGTGATGACTCTTCTCTATCGGATGGCAAAAATAAAACGAGAGGGGAAAAAAAACCCACCCGAAAGCTAATCACACTGCAGCAAAAATACAACGACAAAGGCTCCAATATTTGCACCTAGTTCCATTCATGTCAAATTGGTGTTTTTATAGGAAAATTTCCTAGTGGACTATGAGCAGACATTTTCAGTTGGTAGAAATCTTTGGTCAAAAGCTCCAACCGGATATGCTATTATTCTTTCAAAAAACATTGGTAATTGGTGCTTTTGTCTTTGGGGTTGTTTTTTTTTTTTTTTGGTCTTTAACTTCCCTCCCCTATTAAAGAAACCTCAAGGTTTCATTGTTTTCTCAGAGTACCTTTACACAGCTATCTTGGGTGGTTTGCTGTTATCTATAGACAAACCACTCCTTAGAAACAGGAAGAGGGAAGTCGATATGTTTAAAGCTATTTTAAAAACAGGGAGGGAGATGTGGTAGAGATAAAGGGAAAATTAAATGCACGCTTCTCCCAAACAGAGTTACTGAGGAGTGTTTGTCTGGCATATCTTGCTGGAGTTTGCACGCCTGTGGAAGCTGGGAATCATTCAGCGAACCGAAGACCTATGTGGAAAGGCTGTATTCTCACAACGAAGCCTGAGTCATTCCTCTCACAAAAGCATCACTGGGAGTAACAACATCTGTTCTTGTGCGAATTGCATTTATGAATGGGCAAAATCGATGCTGGCCAGCAGCCTTGATTTCCTTCACTTCAGAATAGTCCCATATGTCTGCACGTGCCTCCTTTCTCTCCTGTTTTGGGCTACATCACCCATCATCCCCAGCCCCACTGGCTTAACCCGTGGAGGGTGTCTTCAAGACAGCAGCCTGAACTTGCATTAGGGACAAATACCAGAGGTTTTATTTTCAGAATAATTCATCCAGCCATCCAAGTAAATAAAAACAGTTTGCACACGTGCCATGCCTCTGGGCTTCAGTTCTATGCCTTCTTTTCCTTTCCCCCCCCCCCCCCGCAATATCTTAGCATTGTTAGTGTCCTTCAATTCCTTCTCCGGAGAAAGGGGGGGGAAAGGGAATAATTCCAAAAGGCATCACATATTGGGGGAGGAGAGGCAGGGGTTGGAAGCCAATTTTTAACAAGGACAACAGGAGAATGTTATTCGGGATTGGATCACTGTATATAAACTATGATTGGAAGGATGAAGGAAGCCCTTTTCATAATTTTTTTTTTTACTTTCTCCACCATCCCACATGCGATGGAAACCCCAGGGTTAAACCGAGGTGTGAAACTTGCACAGAACCCAACCCAGAATTTCTTTGCAAAATACACACTGGGAGGAAATGTGTTTCCTTTGATCTAAGCCCGGCAAGGTTGTTTTTTTTGGGGGGGAGGGGGGGCGTTGTTTAACCCATTGAGCAGGAGAAAGTGGCGAAACGCATCAAAATAGTTATTATTATTATTTATTATTTATAAAATTTATATGCCGCCCAACTCCCGAAGGACTCTGGGCGGGACATAGTTGCGAGACATTTGCTTGCCTCTTAGACCTGTAGCTTATCCTCCCAAGTTAACAGTACTTAACTCAACCAAAGTACTTCAGGCTGCAGCCCGAACGGCTTCTCACGCGCACGTTTTCATAGGAAGGGACCGCAGAGGTCATCTAGCCCACCCGCACCCGGCTCGGGATAGGCTCCACGAAAAGCATCTCTGGGAAATTCCCGGGAGTAAGCCAGGAATTCCCAAGAAGGGAGCGAGGAAAAACCGGCCGCCTCAGTCAACCCCCCACCCCCCACCCCGTCCCGTTCGGCTATCGAGGGAAACCGTTTCTCCGTTTGAGAGGCGAAGCGTTCGTTGCGCCTCCCGCCCGTCATTCCCAAATCTCGGCCAGCGAGCAGCGCCTCGCTTGCTTCTGCAAGCCGCGGCTTCCTCACCTCTCAGCAGGCAGGAGGAACCGGCTGCAGCCTCCTCTTCCTCAGCCGCCGCCGCCGCCGCCGCCGCCGCTGCAGCAGCGCAGACGTCCAGGCGGGTTGACCTTGCGGAGAGAGAGAGAGAGAGAGAGAGAGAGAGAGAGAAGGATCCTCTCATGCGAGCCCCTTCCCCTCAGCCCTCCGCGCGAAAGGAGGACCCGCCGGCCGGGGAGTGGGGGGGGGGCGGGACCGAGCCGCGAAGCCACCCGCCGGACGCTCCCGAAGGAGTCGGTCGGAAGCGGCGTGGCTGGGCAGAGGCGCTCCGAGCTATCGTGCAAGGTGCCTCCAAAGGCGGGAAGGACGGGCGGGCGGGCGCTCGCTAACCTCGCTCCCTCGCTCGGTCTCCTCGCGTCGGCCAAGGGAGGTGGCTGTTTCCGCTGCGAGCGGCTCGGACCGGCTGCTGCTTCGCGCCCGCCCGCCCGCCCGGCCTTCCTCTGAAGCGGCGAGAGGTGGAAGAGCTAGCTAGGCGAAAGGGACCGGCGCGTCAGAGGCACGCAGTGTGGGGAGGTCGGGGCAGGAACCGAAGAGGCGGCGGAGCTGCCCCAGCGCCGCGCCAGAGAGGTGGAGCTGGCGTCGAGCCCCGCCAGCCTTCCCTCCTCGTCGGTGGGGGAAACAACTCCGGCTCGCTTCGTCCTTGGGCGCCTTAAAGTGCAGGTAGTCCTCGCCTTGCGGCCACAATCGAGCCCAACGTTTCTAAGTGGCTAAGTGAAGCGTTTGTTAAGTGACTTTGGCCCCGTGTTAACGACCTTTCTTGCCACGGTTGTTAAGCGGATCGCTGCGGTTAAGTTAGTCACACGGTTGTTACTAATCCGGCTTCCCCCTTGACTTTGCTTGCAAGAAGGTCGCAAAAAAAAGAGGATCACATGAGCCTGGGACACTGCAACGGTCATAAATATGAGTCAGTTGCCAAGCGTCTGCATGAGCATGGGGATGCTGCAATGGTTGTAAGTGTGAAAAATGGACACTTTTTTTCAGTGCCATTGTAACTTTGAACGGTCACTAAGTGAACGGTTGTAAGTAGAGCGCTACCTGTGCTTTGTTCTGCGGCATCTGCAAGCGGAGAGCAAAGAAAAGGGTGCCTCTGCCCACGTGCAGAATTCTCTGACATTGCCCTCCCCCCTTCCACACTCACCTTTGCACAACTCAGATCCATAGACAGACTTTTACTGTAGGTAGTTCAGGGTGCTATTTCCAGAGATTAGATAGGAAGCTCGTCTGTTATTGGGTGTAAAGTGTGGAAAACGTTGGAGGAAAATCATATTTTTGAGATGAATGGGTAAAGGCACTTCTTCCCCCAGAAGGAACTAACACCATAAAATGATTATTATATATACATATGCATGCCGTCTTTATTGTGCCAATAAAAATCAGGAGGCAGGAAGTCCCTAACTCAGAAGGAATACATTATATGGAATTTTGAGCACATGGGCGGGGGGGGGGGGCACTTTGGTAAAATGGCTTCTAGCCATTCATGAAATGGCTGCTGTGGACAGAGAAGGGAAAGTAGCCAGTGACAAAAATATTGATTTTCCAGAATGCTTCTTATCACCCCTTCTATTCCCTGAAACTGCAGCTTAGTTTGTAGCTTCTCTGCTTCCAAACTTTGTTACTGCACATTGCCTGATCAAAAAGAAAAAGAAAAAAAAAAGAAAAAAAAAACCCAGAAACAAACCTAGCCTCCCCTCAAAAGGACTTTTATGGGATGCTTTGCAGCCTGTTGACTTCACATTTTTTTTCCAGCTAAACTATAGGGGGTGTGTGTCTGTGTGTTTGTGTGTGTGAGATACAAGCTGTGTGTGTGTGTGTGTGTGTGAGATACAAGCTGGGGAAATGACACTGCTAGGGGGCATTGTATTAGCTTCACCCTTTTTGTACATGCATAGATGAGGTGAGGCAGAATGCAATGCGAGTGTGGCTATTTTGACAAAGTCCCTGGATTCAATGGAGGTTTCTACTAGGTAGGTGCTAAGTGAAGTGTAAGTGAGCATAAGTGCCCGAGCGGTACATTTAGAACAGGGAGGGAGAGTCAAAACCATTATTAATGAAGTGCAGAGAGAGTCAAGGCCAATGCAAGAAAGCACTATATCATGCAATGTGCAATTAAACTGGAACAGAAAAGAAAAGAACAGAACAGAATAGAATAGAGCTGGAAGGTACCTTGGAGGTCTTCTAGTCCAGCCCCCTGCTCAAGCAGGAGATCCTATACTATTTCAGATAAGTGGCTGTCTAGTTTCTTCTTAAAAACCTCCAGTGATGGAGCGCCCATGATTTCTGAAGGCAAGCCTTTCCGCTGATTAATTGTCCTCACTGTTAGGAAGTTTCTCCTTAATTCCAGGTTGCTTCTCTCCTTGATTAGTTTCCAACCATTGTTTCTTGTCCTGCCCTCTGGTGCTTTGGAGAATAATTGGACCCCCCCTCTTCTTTGTGGCAGCCCCTCAAATACTGGAATACTACTATCATGTCATCCCTTTGGGTCCTTTAGATGTGTGGATGGTCCCCTAAAACGGATTGGACACATTCACAATATTGATTTCTGCTCGTCTTTATGGCTGTTCACTAGCTCCTGACTTAAGCTGAGGAGAACACTAGAAGGGGGCTATTATTCCATGAGGACTTTATAATGTTCCTCTGTTGGGTGGGGTATAGGAAGTCCCCAACTTAACAACCATTCGTTTAGTGACCATTTGAAGTTACACCAGCACTGAAAAAAGTTACTTACAGTCCTCACATCTATGACTTGTACCAACATCCCCACAATCATATGATCAAAATTTGGATGGTTGGCAACTGTCATGTATTTAAGACGGTTTCAGCGTCCTGAGATCCTATGATTGCCATTTGTGAACTTTCCAGTTAGTTTCCGACATTCAGAATCAACGGGGGAAGCCAAATTCGTTTAATGATCACATGGTTCACTTAATGACTACATGATTCACTGAACTGCTGCAGTGATTCACTTAACAATTGCGCCAAGAAGGTTGTAAAATCGAGTGCTGCTCACTTAACAGCCGCCTTAGCCACAGAAATGCTAGTCACAGTTGTGGTTGTAACTTGAAAACTACCTGTATGCTGCCTGTCATGGAGAATCATATTATCAGTAGGAGAGGAGATGCTTTCTCAGCACGATTGTTTCTCTTTTTCACTGTTCTCCTAACTCCCATTTTTCTTCCCTCTTAGTTCTATTGGGATAGACACCAGTAACCTGATTTTTCACATTTTTATACTCTATAACTTTTTTTTTGAGGTTTGGCGTTAATAGAAGTCCATAGTACAAATTAATACAGTATAAGGACCTTAGAATAGATTAGAAAGTGGACCTTAGAATAGAATAGATTAGAAAGTGATTAAAAGAAACATTTTTGTCGTGCCCATCATGTACAGAATTATTATTCATTGAAGTCTCTGTTATAACAATTTGCATGAACAGTGCAGCTAGTTTCACTAACTTCACTCAGCCCAAATCTGACTATGGATCACAGGGCTTGGCTGCACACACTATGTGTATTCAAAGTCACACATGCTACAATGCTCCATGTGCTACAACTCACTCATGATTCATTGAATTGTGTCCATCCGACAATTTTTTTTTCATGGCAGACACCATCTTGAACTGAATTACGGGAGGATTCGTACAACATCTTAAGTTAAAATATGGTTGACTACTTTGCCATACACACCTAGCCAGGAATAAAGCAAGGATGGTGAAGTAGTTGTTCTCAGATGTTTAAAAATCCATTCACATCAGACTTATTTTTTTTTTTTATAAATACCATCTAATCCCGCAGAGGGGAGAGTGTGACCTCAGGCAAGAAAACTGTTTCAGCCTTTTGTAATGATCAGAATCACCCAACATTCAAAACTTACTCAGTTGTTCAGTTTTATGAGCAGACTGCTGAATTATATTAGATATGTGTATATTCCCTATCTTTTTCCATATATGGGAATTGAAAAACAGAAATATAAAAAAACTACCTCTAAGATCATTAGTCCGTAGAGTCCAGTACCTTCTACACTAATTGGCAAAAAGAATCAGATCACTAAATACAAGCTGAATGGACATGACCTTGCAGATGACCCTCACTCTGTCAAAGACATTGGAGTACTCATATCTAATGATCTAAGTGCCAAAGCACACTGTAACAACATTGCCAAAAAGGCACTCAGAGTAGTCAACTTAATCCTGCGTAGCTTCTTCTCTGGCAACATTACACTGCTAACTAGAGCATACAAAACGTTTGCTAGACCAATTCTCGAATACAGCTCACCTGT